>CM067171.1:527057-697057 GCA_034093135.1 Erigeron breviscapus | reverse complement strand
TTTTTGTCGCCTATAAATTTGTGGTTTTTTTTAACCCCACCCATAAACGTAAACGTTTTCAAAAACTTACGCCGCCCATTGGGCGGCATGAAAATTCCTAGTTAAGCAATAATGTGAAGTTTCATGAATAGTTTTCTCGGCCTCACGTTAATTCCAAAAATAATAAATTTAATTTTAATAATATAACGTAACTAAATATAATAAACATAAAATAAAATACTTACAAAATTAAAAAATATATATGTAAGAGGGATATATTTTAAATAATAATGTAAAGTGTGAGGATTAATATTGGCATTTAATAAATATGAAATAATTAAATTTTATCTAATGGTTATAAATCAAAGATTGAATTCATCTAAGGGTTCCTATTAATTTAGGAATGAATTTAGGACATTGTTATATATATTGGTAGATTTAATTACGTAAACTTTGGTGTCCTTTACTAATTGATTTTTACATATTAAATTTTCAAAAAAAATTTCCCACTCAATTTTTCCTTCTTTTCTTTTACAAAGTCAACTATTAAGTCTATTATGTTTCTTGTTTCTACTTTCTACATGTCAATATGAACACTAGTTTGTTTTCATTAATTTCGTTCCTTTTAATCTGCAAAAAAAAAGGTAAAAATCATCTATTTGACTAAAATGAGTTTTCACCAGAAGATATTTTTGAAAGTCACATTAGGAATTCTCAAAACACAAAATAAGTTTCTGATACACCATTTATGGATCAATGTTTTCGTAATGAAAAGGAAACATTATTCTATCAAAGTTTTGCAAAAAGGATGGATTTTCCACTATAATGGATTATTTTTTCTTCTATCAAAAGATCTTGTAGTCTAATGTGAGGGTCACAATGTTAACACATGTCCACAAAAAGAAAAAATTGGGAATGAAGATACTATTCCAATACGAGCTACTAAAAAATAAAAAATGAAGAACCAAGATTTAAATCTCATTTTCTCTCTAGAATTTTAAATTGTTAGTTGTTTAATTTTATTTTTGAATTTCATTTTTGGTTTTTATCTATGAACAAGCAACTAACATGTTATTATTGAGATATAACTGGTCTATTTTTATTTTGTACATTTAACTGAAAAATAAAAAAATACTATCATCATTTGCCTATTTTAATTTGTATGACTTAAAATCAAGAAAAGTACAATACAAATTGGAGATCGGCTAAATCAAGAAAAATAAATTAGGATATTGAGATTTAGTGTACATACATAATTGTCTAAATCAAAAAGGGTAAAATAGAAACAAAAAAAAAAAGAAGAGAAAATTAATAGTATTAATTATGTTATATATAAAGAAAGTAATAGAGATTAATTAATTTTTATCATGTGCCTAGTGGGCACATAGTAGAAAAACCCATTAATCATATATCTAATACTAGGTTTTTGCCCCGTGCGTTGCACGAGCTAACATAAAGTTACATCAAATAATTCAACAAAAGCTCAATATATATAAGAAAAACTTCAAGTGAAGAACGGACATAGTTTTTTATGAAATTCTTGTAACCTTAAACATATAAGCCGTAACGATTTCAGGGCAGATTTGTTACGTGAAAGCAAATAGTTAAGAAGACATTTACCCCTATACAACATATGGTTACAACAATATTCACATTCGTAAGTATGAAATACCTTATAATGCGTATATAAGAAGATGTATCATGTATTTATGAATTCTTAATGTTAATGGAATAAAAATTATAGGTAGAATGTATTATATCCTTTTTAATAAAAAGAGTTAAGAAAGAAAAGAAAAAAGAAAGTATTGTTAATCCAAATCTTTTATGATCCATAGTGTAAATTAATTACGCTAAAGAAAGTAATGCTATTCCAAGCATGATTATGGTTGTCTCTATCTTACTAAAACATGTGGAAAAAAAATCAAAATATACTATATATGCAATACAACAAAAAGTTCTAAAAAAAAAACTCAAATAATACAAAAGCCATATGCATAAGATTATCGGAATAGTATATTAAGTTTCGCATATACTAAATGACCATAACATCCTATACTTGAAAAAAGTATATCATTTTACCTCATATCTTCCAAACCTCAAATATCTCTATCACATAACACATTCCCATATAGCATTATATGAACTCTATAAAATTGTTATAATTACAAACGACCATAGGACCTAATACAATTTCTTTCTATGTGTTTTGGAAAGTGAATCTTTTGGTAGGAAAGAGGTCTTTAAGAAATATATTATGAAAAGATATATTAGAGATATTTATTAAAAATATTGTAAAAAAATTATAAAGATGACATATAGGATAAAATCCTATGTGGCAATTTTTAAAAATACCTTTAAATTGAAAAGGGCTTTAAAAGGCTAGGATTACTACTGTTTTAATATAGATATATAGATGTACGGCAGAATTATACTCGTATATACTTATACTTTTGATATATATAACTAGCTATATTTTTATAATTTAACTTGATATATTTTATAACGTTGAGCTTCAAACATTGTAACATACTCATAGCAGCGGAGGATCTTGGCAAGTGCTATATAGGCTAGCGCACAGGGCCCCGACTTTAAGACGGACCCCCATTTTTTAAAAATTCTTAGTTATATATTAGTATAATTTAAATATTTTATTATAAAATCATTATTTTAAGGATTTATAAATATTAAAAATAAAATTAAATGCATTTTTTAAAAAGAGACTAGTATTAAACGAAAAAGAATGAAAAAATGGTAAGTTGTAACTACTTTTATGATAAAGAACATTTCGTGTTTAATGAGTTACTATAAGCAATTAGTATCTTTTTTTGTACACTTATTGTAATTATCGTAAAATATATGTATATATAAAAAAAAACGGTAGATTGATAGGAACCGCTTGATCCCATGTACCGAATTGGTACCCACATAACCCCCAGCAAGGATAGTGTCAAGGTAATTCAACCACTTAAATTCAATTTTTGCCTCTGGCAAGATTCGAACCCAGGTTGCTCCCAGAAAAGTGGCAGCTGGTGGCCAACTCTTCTATGAAGAGTTGGTTAATATATGTATATATATATATTATATATATATATATATATCTTTTTTGTTATATGGGCCCATTTTTGAAATTTGATTTTGCACACGGACGCATTCTTGCCGGCCCTACTTATAATTCGAGTAATCTTGAAAAGAACTTGGATTGTTGGAAGGCTTTTCAAGTTGTTACAATATATATACGGAAAAAGATACCCGTGCGTTGCGACGGTGATGGAGGTGATAGCGGGGTGGTGATGTAATGGCGGTGGTGGTGATGGGTGTTCTATCTGACGGGCTCCGCCCTCGGATTTAAATCGAAAGTATATCGAATGACCTCTCTAATGAAAGAGCATGAAATTTTAAGAACACCCATATAATTTTTATAATTTATCGATGTACGGTTTTTGAGATAAAGGATTTTGAGTGAATTAGAGGAATAAAATGATTTATGGGGGAGAGAAAAAAAAAATGAGTGGTTGAGAATTGAGGAGAGCGAAAGGGTATTATCTATATTCCATTATAAAGCAAACCCATTTTTCCCACCTTACTTAATTAAGAACTTGATAAGTCTAAAATACCTTACTTATATTACTATCTTTATAACACACCCTCTAAAATACCCACCTTACCCTTTAATTAAAATTTAACCTACTCACAAAACATACGCTCCTTCACCCTCTCTATTGCTGGCTCGCTGCTTAGTGAGGGAAATGAGTTTGCTTCATTATGAAATATAGATATATACCACCTATGGGTTTATTCGTGTATCCACATAACGAAAAGGTATCGCCACATTTAACAGCCATTTTTTTGAAGGTTCCGCTGCATCGCGCGAGTATAATGCTAGTAGTTATTTTAAGTAAATACAGAATAGATAGGAGGAGCATTTTGAGGAAGTAAATGTTAAAACTTAAATTTTAGACAGAGGCTATTTGCTTTATAATATAGTATAGATATAGATATATAATATAATAAGGTTTCAGGTAAAATAAAACAAGTATTAAAGTAAAACAAATAAAACATTAGGTTTCTCTTTAGTGAAAATTACCGTACATCATTAAAATCATCGTGCATCAATTGCTTCGTGAATCTTCGTGCATCAATTTAACCATGATCTAAGGGTCAAGATCTTGTCCTATTTGTTTTACTTTAATATTTGTTTTACAATACCCAACCCAATATAATAATAATAATATAATATTTGTTACATGCAAACGAAATAAAGTCTTTTCAATTACCGCTTAATTAAGGTACCATAAATGTTGGAAACTAACTTAACAAGTATGCTCCGTAATTACTTAATCTCGATCAGTTTACATGTAAGAGTCTAACGAGTAGCACACTTTTGCACAGCCTGAACATCACTCCGTATTTGGTGTGATAATCACATCGGGTCCCACAACAAGGCCTCAATGTGATTGTTTTTTTTACTCTTAAAACTATTTATAAGATTATTCCAGGTAAAAGATAAGTTTACAATGACAGTGATGTTGATGGCAAAGAAAATAAAAAAGTTATAAAGATCAAAATGATTATCAAATGAACGTTAGGCTATTTATAATCCATTATTATAGTGTTACTTATATTTGTAATTCGTAAGAAATCTAAATTATCCCTCACAATTTAAAATCTAATAGACTTTTTTTTAAGACATTATTATGTCAAGTACCAAATTGAAAAATTGAATCATCAAGTTACTTTTTTATATATTCTAAAATGATCTAAGTTATCAGTATTTTAAAAACATATAAATCATTATAGGTCAAATCTTTTTATAAAAAAACAACGATCTTCCTCGTACTCTTAGGTTATGTTTGGCAAGAGCTTTTCAAGAGTTTTTGGGGAGCTTTAGCTTTTAATTTTGAACAAAAAGCTCCTATTGTGTTAAAAGCTTTGTTTGGATGCAACTAGCTTTAGCTTTTATTTGAAAGAAAAAGCTCCAAAATGAAACGCTTCTTGAAATAACGTTTCAGGAGCTTTAGCTTTTCGATGAAGCTTTTAGTCATTAAAAGTACACAAATACCTCTTGAAGTTGCAGCTACAACTACCATACCAAACAATTCTAAAAAATAAAAGCTCTAGCTAACAACTTTGCTTAAAAGATACAGCTTACAGCTCCAACTAAAAGCTACAGCTATAAACTACAGCTACAGCTACTAGCTACTAGCTACAGCTACTTTTGCCAAACATACCCTTAAACTATCAGAAATGCATAAGATAAAACCCAAACTTCTGAAAATACCCCAAAACCCCTAAAACTATAGTATGCAGAAATCTGATAGTCATCAAACATTCATTCAATAATATGGCAAGGAACATAATCCAGGACGCACATGAGTTCAAGATTTTCCAAAAGGTACATAAAGAAATATCAAGAATCTTAACATCAGTTTGATGGGGTTTTTTCTTATGTCGTGGTTATATCCGTAATTGCCATAAGTTTTTTTCAACCTTTTTGCAACCTTTGCAGTTAAAGTTCTAAGATGAATCTAGTTTTTGTTTATTGTTGTAATTCTAGATTGTACATTGGATCACTAGCATCTTGCTAGTCGATTGTATTAATAAAATGTCTTTTTGCCGTTCAAAAAAAAAAGAATCTTAACATCAGAAAGTAACAAAGGCATACTTTAAGCTCATATTTCACCGTCCCACAGTTCCTCAAGGGTCTTATAATAACCATGAGTCTCATCCACAAAACCGGTACCTCTCAACAGCCTAGCCTGCAAAACAAGTATACAAAATTTAAGATTTAGTGTACTATATTATACTCCCATCATGTTAAATAGAAAGCAGGGTGGAAGCTTCAATCCGTTTATGTGAAAACGGGAGAGATTTAGTCCATATTAATACTTACTTTTGCATTCTAGCAGGTCAAATGAGGGGGGAGAGGAACTCAACAAAATGAAAAGCGATTCAAATGGGTTAAGTGAGTTTTAAAGTAGCGCATGGCCTCATCAAGTTCTCTATAACCTCCACAATAGTTTTATTCTAAAAACGGATCATTATAGTGATAATAAACTTTTTACCAATAGATACACAATATATTCTTATTAAAAAGATCGACTAAAAACGTAAGCATGGCATGTGCACTGACGCTTTATAATCTGCCCCACCTGACCCGTGTGTTTCGCCACATATAAAAGAAAGCATGTGTACCTGCTCAATCTCAGAAGATATTTTAGAAAACAAGTCTTCGGGAGTTGACCAGTCAAAAACATCAAAATTTTCCTTGATCCTGGATTCACTTGTACTCTTAGGAAGTACACTATGACCCATTTGCAGACCCCAGCGGAGAGCAACCTGAGCGGGTGTTTTTCCTAACTTTTCAGCTACTGAAACTAAAACCGGATGTTTGAGTACTTCACTTTTGATAAACGTGGATCCCGGAGAACCAAGTGGTGAATATCCCTGCAATATGTACAAAAATCAGATCATGCATTAGTTATTAACGTTCACAAGTCATGGACTACTCAAGTAATGTAATATTCAGGTAAACATAAGAGTGTTCGGATGTGTGTTATGAGAAATCATAAGCAGCTGCAACAAAACAAGCTTAATGTTTGGATGTGTTTTTGCCGTCGGAAGTTGTAACCATAATAATATGACTGAATTTACCAATGTTTGGCATATTCTTAAAATCTAGAAAATTACTGTAACACATAATATGGTCAAAAAGGATATTCCAAAGGAAATGAAGATATGTATAGTATGATAACCTCCGATTCTAGTTCTATCTTATTATACCTATCTCCTTTTCCATATGAATTTCTGATCATGTTATGTGGTACTTTCTTAGATCTTATTCATGCCAAACATAAAAAAATATAAACATACTTTCATTATAACTTCAGACAGCAAAAGCACATCCAAACACTAATCTTGTTTTATTCGGTTACTTGGGGAGAGAGAGTCTTTGACTCGGATGATCGCGGCCTAAAGGGGTATTCCCTATGACCTTTCCGAACCCTTTCCCTTGGCCACCTCACAGATGTTTTACCTACGATGGTTCGAGCTTACACCTTTTGTGGGGAATCAGGACACCTGACCACTAGACCTCCTTAGTAGTGGTTAATATGATAAGTCTTCCAATTTAGATTGCAATAAGAACTAAATTAACTAATTTTATTACCCGCTGGAAACTCATTTCAGCTACTACCAAACTAATTATTAAAATCTGATTGCAATAATCAGTTAGTCAAAAGCAAAAACAAGACGCATTAATAAGATTATATATTTCAAAATGTTAATCTGAACCCCACTCTAGTTGCTTATCAATTTTATTAAAAAACAATATTACGTGTAAACTTACCGTTATGTGAATGCCTTTAGATTTGCAGAATTCTCTAAGTTTTGTCTGCTTCCATGAAGGATGGCACTCCACTTGGTTGACAGCAGGGGGAATGCGTGCTACATCCAACAGATCTCCCAACTTTTTTGTAGAAAAATTGCTAACACCAATGGCTCGAGCCTTCCCAGAATCGTATAGTTTTTCCATTGCTTTCCATGTGCTAGGGATATCTACCGGGGCAAGATTCTCAGGCTTAAAGCCGACATATCCCTTCTTCATCTTTACTGGCCAGTGCATCTTCAAAATAAGAAATTACATTAGTTAAGTTAACTACATAAGCCAAAAAAGGACTAAAACCAATACAAACACATTTAGGGTTGTTTAGATGTGGTTTTGCAAGTGATCATGTGATATACAATGATCAGATCATCAGACTCGAAACAATTCGCTGCAATAAAACAGATCGTAGAAGCATTGGGTGTGCTTGTGTAAGTTGTGTCAGATTAAAGTTTGCAATAATCAGATGCATGATTTTTCGCCAATTTCTATATCTTTAGGATATATAAAATGACCAGAAAGGACAATTGTGTTGAAAAAGTAAGAGATGGTTTATGCAATGGAAATGGAAGGCCCTAAAATAGGGTGAAAATAAGTTATTGTCTACTGAGTAGAAAAGGGATATACGAAGTTCGTTCTGTTCCTTTATGCATCTCTGTGATGGGTAAATCTCCATAAAAAAGGGACAACTTTCGTGTAGTTTGTAATTGAATGTATCTATTCAAATTTTTTCGAGAACCCTGAACAATTAGTTATATTCCACCTAGCATGGCATCAGCTAATCAGAAGCATCTATTTAACACAGAATCTTTATTTATTTTTGAGTTAATTACATTTTTCGTCCCTGTGGTTTGCCCCACTTTCAAGGATCATCCCTGAGTATCCGAAATTACACGTTTCGTCCCTATGTATGGAATTCTGTTAACAAGTTTGGTCCACGACCCAAACGTCCGTTAAAAAAGGGGTCACGTGAGTTGCACGCAGAGGGTAAAATGGTCAGAAATTTTTACAGGGACCAAAAGTGTAAAACTTGTGTTTTTTTAATTCTATTTCAGATAAAAACAAATCCACACCAAAAGATTTGTTGCGTCTTGTGTGTGAAAATGGCTAATCTTTTTGGCATTCTCTGTTCACCAAAATTAAAAAATTAAATTAAAAAAAAATCCTAATTTCCATGTCACGAGCTCTTATCTTACCACCCATTTGAAAGGATCTCATTTATATTGATCTTTAGCAAAGACCAATAAATATTAGTGAATTTTTTTAAAATTATTTATTTCAGGGGTTGGTGAATCTTTTTATACATATATATATACATGATATAGATATAGATATATAGATACAGAATTTAACCTGAAGAAGAATTGAAAGATGGGTTCATATGGAATGTTAGCAAAGAGGGCTGTGCTTACTGATACACCTGTTATGGTTCAGGTCAATTTTTTCAATCTTGTTTTTTTTGCCCTAAAATTTGGGATTTTGATTATGGGGATTTGGGTGTTTTAAATCAAGGTTTTTTCTGATCTGGGTTTTATGTATTTTTGCTTTTTGTGTGGAAATTTGTGTGCTTTATTATGTTCTTGGAATATATGTATGAAAAAGAATTAAAAAAACACAAGTTTTACACTTTTGGTCCCTATAAAAATTTCTGACCATTTTACCCTCTGCGTGCAACTCACGTGACCCCTTTTTTAACGGACGTTTGGGTCGTGGACCAAACTTGTTAACAGAATTCCATACATAGGGACGAAACGTGTAATTTCGGATACTCAGGGACGATCTGTGAAAGTTGGTACAAACCACAGGGACGAAAAATGTAATTAACTCTTTATTTTTTGAGCAGCTATTTAATCAAAAATCTAAAAACTGATTAGTGAGACTTAAAGTTGCAATATCGGATAACTAGTCTAAAACTCATATTCAAACACCCACTTCAAGCAATATATACGTACAAGGTACAAGTCGAGATAGTCAAGCTGCAAATCATTCAATGTTCTGTCCAAGGCAACAGGTACATCTTCTGGTTCATGATCATTACACCTGCAGACTTTTGTAAATTATCAACTGAAAATTGGTATCTTGGCAAAGCATATGGATACAAACCAGAGCTTAGACGTAATCCACAAATCTTCTCGTTTCACCACACCATCTTGGAAGAGCTTCTTGAAAACTAACCCAATCTAGAAAATACAAAATTCAAATCATTTAAATGACCAAAGGTTACGAGAATGCAATAAATCAATCCATTTTAACTCTGGAAAGTTCAAAAAAGCCTTAAGCGTCAATAGACCAAGGCAATGAAAGTTCCAACTGTTGGAACTATTCTTGATGGGTCGAGTTTGTTCATGGGTTAAGTACGGGTCTGATCCATGGATATTTGGGTACGGTACTTGAGTTTGGCTTAGAGTTGTGCGTTGACCGAGCAATGTGGTTAATTTGCATGTGGAGTTAGTAGGTATTCTATGCAAAGTGTTTAATGACTACCAAGTCTCAGTCAAACCGGGTATGCAGCAAGTATCTGGACTAGGTGCATGGGAGTTTCCATATTATTAGGAATGTTTGTATTGTTTTTACTAATATAAATATAATGTAGGTAGAGTAAGTTTTGTACCCTTTTCATCCATATACAGAAAGGGTTAAACTCATTCTCTTCATACATAGTTACATATATTGTGAGTGTGTAAAGTGTATACTTGGAGCCTGATTTCCAACACCAACAAAATACCCTTAAACCACAGTCATGAATTGGTTGGAACCTAATGGGTCAGGTATCCACAATCATAAAATTGCCAAGACACCTAACAAATGCACAATTAGACGTGTCGTTTCTTAGTGCTTGACACCAATTAAACAATACGAGAGCAAGTACCCGCACGTTGCGGCGGTGAGATGGTGAGTGTGATAGGTCATAGAGTGTGATAGGTCATAGGAAGTGATATGTCGTGTCATAGCCAAATGCCTTAGCCGTACGGGCTCCGCCCTCGGATTTAAAAATTCGTCGAAATTATATCGAATGACATCTCTAATGAAAGAGCTTGAAATTTTAAGAACACCCATATAATTTTTATAATTTATCGATGTACGGTTTTTGAGATAAAAGATTTTGAAAGAATTAGAAGAATAAAATGATTTATGGAGGAGAGAGAAAGTTGTAGGCATTGATGTATGGTACATCATGTATTATCATGTGTACATTGTTGAAATAGAAAGTTGAAACCCTATTTGCTTTATAATATAGATAGATCTAGATTTGTAACCTTAATTCATATACTATGATAGGAAAAGAATTTCCATCATTCACGAAATCACATGATCTGATGTATATAACTTTTTATCTCAATACGGACCACTTAATTCATCCACTTAAGACCAGTATGAACTTTCACAAGTTCACATGTCCAAATCGTGAACCTAAACGAAACCATGGAGATAAACATACAAATGAAGTTAAATCGTTACACCGGATATAACCATCCACACTAAAACATATTATAAACTTTAAGAACAAAAAATCAATAAGTTTTTAAGAAGAACAATGAACTGCATACCTCCTTTTCGTTGCCATAAACTTGAGCACAATCAATATGTCGATACCCCATCTATACATAGAATAACCATAAGTACATGACGATATAACTCAGAATCATAAGAATAAGAAACTTGCTGCGCAATTAGACAAGTTGGTTCTTCTGGGGTAGAATTATTGTAACACATAGAAGAGTCGTTTTCTGTTATAAACTTTTTTGAAAGTTTTCTGTTATAAACTTTTTTGAAAGGTTTTTCTGTTATATGTTTTGTATGTGACTATCATATAATTATATATTTGAAGTCTCATTTTGTCAAAAGAAAGAAAAACTTATACAATATAATTTAACGAGTTGAATACTATTTTGTGTGTATTCACTAAAACTCGAATTTGGTTTGTTTCAACCTGCTTGGGTATTTTGCCATTTTGTACATGTGATTTTAGACTCATATCATAGATAAGTTGAAATCCCACTATATTCTTCAAGTCAGAAAAAAAAAATCGTGAAAATATAGATAAAATAACATATATTAAACCTACGTCAATGGGACTTAAACCTACGTCAATGGGTCTCCACGATGAACGATAGGCAATGGCCGTTGGTAAAGCAAGTAATTAAACAGCGGTCACAGCGTTAAAAAGCCGAATAACTTATACTTTTAAATGGCACTCTCAAACACCCTCTTAAATTAAAAAATAAATAACCTAATAAATCCATAACTGATAAACACGTAATACATTCAAATATTCAAGCTTATAAAATAAAATTCTTTTAAAATGAAAATGCAATGGGAAAAGGAATAGAAGGGAGACCTTAACAGCAGCAGCAACAGCATCACCAACAAGACCAGGATCTGATTGCCATGTTCCCAGACCCACTGACGGAATCTTTGTCTTGTTATTCAACTCAAAGTTTCTAATCTCCGCCATTTTTTTTTTCTTTTTTCCTTATTTTTCTTCAGTGAAGAAAATATCTGCGTAAAGGAAAAGCGTCTCTTCTTACACTTTATTATTGTTCGATAAAATGATTGTCAAGTTCGAATAGTAGTATATGTTTATGGTGGGCCAGGACAAGAGTATAAGTGGCTAAAAGAATGGCCGGCATTTTTGGAACCTCACAAGTCCAACAATCCAAATTCTACTTTGCCATGTCTTTATGTTTTTGGACCCACTATTTCTGTCCCACTTCACAGGTGTTCCAACTTCCAATTAGAGGATAGGAAATTAAATATATATAGATATATAAAAGGGCTAATTACTTGAAAAGTCACTCAACTTGTCACTGAAACCTTTTCTGGGGCTCGAACAAAAAAACGTTTTATTCGGGGGAAGAAAACCGGCTAAAACTACTATAGTAGGACCGTGACCACTTTTTTGCTGACGTGTACAGTAGCTAGCCGGTTTTATCCTTATTTTTAAGGACTAATTACTTGAAAAGTCCCTCAACTTGTCACTGAAACCTTTTTTGGGGCTCCAACAAAAAAAAGTTCAATTTAGCCACTTCTTTATATTCCCTTGTATCATATCAGCATCTAGCCACTTCCATTTCAAAACCACCGCTACCGACGTCGGAAACTTCATTGGATACGAAGTTACTAAAATCTGAACAATGGTTTCACTGGATCGGCAAAACCCATCTACCAATTTCACAAACACACACAACTATCAAAAAATACCACTACACACCTTCGATTTCCCTGCCATCCCAATTGTCCCTTGTTCCGCCTCTCCGACAGCGACCACCGGTAGCTTCGCTACCCTTTGATTCCAGATCTAATTTTGGCTTCCTCACAAGTCACAACTGATTAGGTTTCTCGTGAAAAACTTTTTTGGGTGAAAAACAAATAAGATTGATTAACTTAAAAGTTTCAGATTTGGGTATTAAGGTTCGTTGTCGGAATAGTAGCGGTGTTTATGGTGGCGGCTATGGAGACTTCACGGTGGTGTTAAGTAAAAATTTCACATCTTTAACTTGGGTTGTTTAATAAAAGTTGAACATGAGAATGGTCAGATGGGGACAAAGATACAATCAGGACTATTCAAATTGTTTCATGAGTTTCGTGGGTGGATCTTTGTGGTGGTGGTATTGGGGTGGTCGGAAAAATTGTATGTTGTTTTTGATTTTCCGGTGGGTGGCCAGAAATATATATATTATATTTGGTGTTTTGTATAGAGATATGACTTGGAATTTCCATGTAATCCATAAATGAAATAAAATAAAAGAGAAATTACATTAAAAAAATTTTTTGACCGGCTACTTACACGAGACCCAACAAAAATAGTTTTAGCCGTTTTCATACCCTCAAATAGAACTTTTTTTTGTTGGAGCCCCAGAAAAGATTTCAGTGACAAGTTATGGGACTTTCCAAGTAATTAGCCCTATTTTTAACTGGCTACTTGTACGGAACCCCATAAAAGAGATTTTAGCCGGTTTTCTTCCCCCGAATAGAACGTTTTTTTGTTCGAGCCCCATAAAAGGTTTCAGTGACAAGTTGAAGGACTTTCCAAGTAATTAGCCCTATATAAAAATATAAGAGAAATGATGGATACTTCTAAAAAATAGCTTATTATTCTTTTAATAATTTAATTAGGGTAGATTATACTTTTGGTCACTGAACTTGGCACGTTTTTCACTTTTAGTCACTAAACTTTAAAAATTGCAAATTATACACTAAACTTGCCACTTTTTTTCACTTTTGGTCACCGCGTCAACTTTGTTACCTTTCCTCCGTTAACTTGCCCAGATTCGTTAGTTTTTTTTTCACTTTTGGTCACCGCGTCAACTTTGTTACCTTTCCTCCGTTAACTTGCCCAGATTCGTTAGTTTTTTTTTCACTTTTCGTCCGTCAACTTTGTTAACTTTCCTCCGTTAACTTGCCCAGATTCGTTAGTTTTTTTTGTTTTGTTCGATTAGTGAAAATACATATTCATTTGTGAGGGGTTTTGAAACAGTTTTTTTTTTATGTTTACAGTTTACTACTTTATTGATTATAAAATAGTTTGATTAGATGAAATAATTGATTTTCTTTTTGAACGACGATGAAATAATTGTTAGTTGAAATTTTTATTTATAAAGTTAGATTTTTTTTAGTGCCTCTGTTTGAATTTTTTAGTCTTCTTATGTCTATTTTAACCGTAAATATTTTTGTTTGTGTTATATAAATTTATATAGTTTTCCTTAGTTCATTTTATTAACTATTGCTAAACTATAATAAAAATAAGATATTGTAACGGTTATCCGGAGTAAAGTGTTCTAGATTTTTTTTCTCTGAATAATCGATAACGCCTTATGATTTAACCATAAATATTTTTGTTTGTGTTATATAAATTTGTAATAAATCATATAAATGGATTGAGTTTTAAATGTACTTTTCATCGATTATCACTTTTAATAATGGAATAAATGAAAAGGACGAAAACTGAAAAAAAAACTAACGAATCTGGGCAAGTTAACGGAGGAAAGATAACAAAGTTGACGCGGTGACCAAAAGTGAAAAAAAGTGGCAAGTTTAGTGTATAATTTGCAATTTTTGAAGTTTAGTGACTAAAAGTGAAAAATGTGCCAAGTTCAGGGACCAAAAGTGTAATTTACCCATTTAATTATGACATGTGTATAAATTAATAGATAAAATTAAGAGAGTATAAGTGGATAACACATGTCATGTTTTAAGGTTATTAGGAAAATTATTAGGCTATTTTTTAGGAGGATTTATCATTTTCTAAATTATAAATTTATGTGAAAATTACGAAAATGGTCAAATTTTAAGGTTTATATCCAAATATGGACATTTATCAAAAAAATATTACCACAATGGTCAAGAGTTCCTTACTGTCATTGGGGTATTAGTGTAACGCCCCTAATTTTCAAAACAATACAAAATGATATCAAAGAACTAAAAGGCCAAAAGGGCGTTAATCTTATTCAAAGTCAAACCAAAGTCAACCTGACAAATCAAAATATATACTTCTAAAGCTTGAAATAAAACTCTAAGGCAAGGGGTGCTAAGTCCACTTCTATCTACTCTCTTCTCTCGTTCCCAAAGCCCGCTTGATCACCTGCCGTATAAGAAAGAAAAAGGAATACGGCTGAGCAAAAAGCCCAGTGAACGGATATGACAAAAGCAGAAATATAATATGAAATGCGGAGACGTATATTTAAAAACAAACTTATTACCTTAACAAACTTATTTTCAAATCAAAGTACACATACGTATAGTTTCACAAATACCTTATAACTCAACAGATCAAAGTATACTATAAAACCAAGTCTCATAAAATAATGCACATAAGAGTCAAAACTTATAACTTATCAAAAGGGCCGAATGAAATCATAGGGTAGCTACTCCACTAATCATTCATTTATGGTGCCAAACGTTTCGTATGACACTACGATAAACGACCACCGTCAAACTTAATTATCAAAATATGCCTAGGACCGATCCATACGCCTCCTATCAAAATATAATATCAAAGTGCACATAACCACTCGGTGGTCATCAAAAGGAGACGCCGTAGATCAAATCAAATACACCGCTACGGCCGGTGCCACGTCATCGGTGTCACAATAACGCGCCCATGGGACCTCCATGGATAGGTTACTCTTATATGCATATCTTAAGAAACCGTTTTGACCGACTTATATACTTAAATATTTATCGAATATGTTTCCAAATGACAAAATTAGTTTTTGGACAAATAAATAATAAGTATATATATATTTTGAGACATTTTAAATATTGACTTAAAACCACATCTCTGTCCACCCAATTCATACAAAATTCTAATGGGGTCATCAAAACTCATAATATGCGACTGTATTAAATTTTCGGGTCAAGGAATATTCGAAGGACATATCATGAATCACAAATGCGACTGTATTAATCTTTCGGGACTAATTAATATGATTCATAATAGGCGACTGTATTATCTTTCGGCTAACGAATATTCAAGGGACATATTAGTGTACAAATCATCGCATCAAATGTAACACACCAAACCCACCTTTTTCGGGACAACTTTCGAATTGGTTTCAAGAGATGGTTTTGACACAACTATAGATAATAAAATATTATGATTTCCCAATTCACAATCATGAAGGCAACATCGTTAGTACATCAAAATGGGAAAATCACAATATTATACAAAGTCTAGCAGACACATAATATTTCAAATAATATACTATATCCATAAAACTTTATATACAAATCAAAAGGAGTTTTGAGAAGAAAGATTTTACCGGAAGGATTGTACCGACAATATCCTAATAATAACTAGAATATCCGTACTATTATATATATATATATATTTTGAGACATTTTAAATATTGACTTAAAACCACATCTCTGTCCACCCAATTCATACAAAATTCTAATGGGGTCATCAAAACTCATAATATGCGACTGTATTAAATTTTCGGGTCAAGGAATATTCGAGGGACATATCATGAATCACAAATGCGACTGTATTAAATTTTCGGGTCAAGGAATATTCGAGGGACATATCATGAATCACAAATGCGACTGTATTAATCTTTCGGGACTAATTAATATGATTCATAATAGGCGACTGTATTATCTTTCGGGCCAATTAATATGATTCATAATATGCGACTGTATTATTTTCGGGTCAAGGAATATTCGAGGGACATATCATGAATCACAAATGCGACTGTATTAATCTTTCGGGACTAATTAATATGATTCATAATAGGCGACTGTATTATCTTTCGGCCAACGAATATGATTCATAATAGGCGACTGTATTAATTTTTCGGGGCCAATTAATATGATTCATAATATGCGACTGTATTAAATTTTCGGGTCAAGGAATATTCGAAGGACATATCATGAATCACAAATGCGACTGTATTAATCTTTCGGGACTAATTAATATGATTCATAATAGGCGACTGTATTATCTTTCGGCCAACGAATATGATTCATAATAGGCGACTGTATTAATTTTTCGGGGCCAATTAATATAACTCATAATATGCGACTGTATTAAATTTTCGGGTCAAGGAATATTCGAGGGACATATCATGAATCACAAATGCGACTGTATTAATCTTTCGGGACTAATTAATATGATTCATAATAGGCGACTGTATTATCTTTCGGCCAACGAATATGATTCATAATAGGCGACTGTATTATTTTCGGGTCAAGGAATATTCGAGGGACATATCATGAATCACAAATGCGACTGTATTAATCTTTCGGGACTAATTAATATGATTCATAATAGGCGACTGTATTAATCTTTCGGGGCCAATTAATATGATTCATAATAGGCGACTGTATTAATCTTTCGGGGCCAATTAATATGATTCATAATATGCGACTGTATTAATCTTTCGGGGCCAATTAATATGATTCATAATATGCGACTGTATTAATCTTTCGGGGCCAATTAATATGATTCATAATATGCGACTGTATTAATCTTTCGGGGCCAATTAATATGATTCATAATAGGCGACTGTATTAATCTTTCGGGGCCAATTAATATGATTCATAATATGCGACTGTATTATCTTTCTGCCATCGAATATTCGAGGCTGGACATGACTTACAGCGAGCCTCTAAGCAACACAATATCGTCCAACAACAAGATTACACAAGAGAAATGAGAGTGTAATGAGGATGCACAAATGATGTATGTATCAATGCAAATGCCGAATGAATGAATAAGCAAATATGCCTATCCCAAGCGTGACCTTCAATCACGTATGCAATGATACCCCTCTGCCATCGCCATGGACAGGGCTGTATCTCAAAAACATCGAGATATATATGTCTATATACTCGGGGTCAGGTCTACATCCAAAATGGGTGCATACATCTATGCACCAGGATGCCGGCAATCCCCTGCCGAGGGCTCAACAGTAATGTATGCAATGCTTACAAACAAATGTAAATGCATAATCATAAACCGACAATCAATAACCGTCAATCACAACCAATAATCAACATTCGACAACATGAACCAACAATCAATAATCGTAACGGGGCACACTTGTCAACAGAGGGACAAGGCCGTATCTCAATATACATAAGTCAAACCCCTAACAGTGGGACATATGCACAACATATGCATCAATCAAAATTAATCACTAATCACAATATAAACCAACTATACGTACATATACTTCGGAGGATTTTACTTTCTTCGAGTCCCAGATGCTTATGTATAGGGTCACCCGCAGCCTTCCCACCACATCTAAAACCCAATGAATGCATAACCGACTTCCATGTATGTACGCCTATCCTAATGTATAAGTAACACTTAACGAAAACACAATCCAAGTCAAACAAACGACAAGACACGTCACATCAATCCAACAATCATGTCAAATAATCAATACATCAATAAATACAAGTAAACACGCCAGGTTTACACTTTTCAGCCCGAATCCCAAGCGGGTAGGGAGATACGAAACTCACCTTGATCGGCAAAGAAGCTAGTATAAGATTACAAACGAGTAATGGGGTCCACACGTCCACAACCTATAATTATCCATCATAATATCGCAATGTTAACTATACATTCCCAAACAAGTTGAAAAGCGACACACATAAAACACAGTGACTATCCACTGCGCCGCAGTGGACCAGAACTATGTCCACTGCGCCGCAGTGGCCAAACTGAACCAGGACCCGAGACAAAGCACTGCGCCGCAGTGAGCAAGGACTATGCCCACTGCGCCGCAGTGGGCTAAGAAGCAAAAATGGCCGAGGAAATCCACTGCGCCGCAGTGAGCCAAAACCATGCCCACTGCGCCGCAGTGGCCTAAGAAGCAAGGAAGGCCGAGAGAATCCACTGCGCCGCAGTGGGGACTATGCCCTCCCACTGCGCCGCAGTGGGACAACCTGCACACCAGGACCAGCAGCTGCAAGTGCAGCAAAACGAACCCAAACACCCCAATTTCAACCCAAACCACACCAAAACGATTTGTAACCCATTTTGAGGCATAACTAAACATCAATGACCATAAATACACATAACCCAACCCACAAATTCGACCAAAACACCAAAATCATCCACAAATTCATCAAACCCTAGTTTAACCCAAAACTCCATTTTACAATTTTAGAGACTCGAAATCATATCAAATCAACTAGAAACACATGAACAAACATAAATAGAAGTAAATGGGTTGATTTAGACTTACCAAAACTCTTCCTAGTGCTCAAATCCGAAATTAGGTCATAAATGGGTAAAAGGTTAGAACTTGGCCTTTGATTCTTCAAAGATGGCGAAAATGAGGAGATGATGATTACGATTCTTGTATTATAGCAATTCCAAAACACAATTTAGATGGAATAAAATGGAAACTAGATGGAGGGTTTCTTTTACTAGAGAGAATAGAAGAGAAAGAGAGAAAGATGAGAAATGAGAAAAGGATAAGGGGGAAGTGGGTCTTGGGGGGCTGGTGGGTCATGGACTACCCACGGGCCGACCCGTTTCCCCTTCTCAACCACAATACCATTAGTTGCACAATTTCATACCGACTACACATACGACGACCCGCCTAACATACCACATAGTCATAAAATCACAAAACGACCCAATTAATTCATTACTTAAATTGTTAGTCATATTACACGAAAAGTCAACGGGTCAAAATTCGCGGATGTTACATTATTCCCCCGTTAAAAGAATTTCGTCCCGAAATTCAACAAAACCCTAATTTACAAATAAATGCGGATACTTGGACTTCATATGGTCTTCTCTCTCCCAAGTGAACTCGGCTCCACGTCTAGCATTCCATCTTACCTTCACAATGGTGTATCGCTTCTTCTTGAGCTTCTTCTCTTGACGGTCCATGATCTCTACCGGCTCTTCAACAAAGTTCAAGTTTGAATCAACCCTAATTTCGTCCATAGGCACATGATGTGTGGGATCCGCCAAACACTTGCGCAAATTACAAATATGAAACACATCATGTACGCCGCTAAGCTCTTGGGGCAATTCTAGCCGATAAGCAACTTTCCCAACCCGTTCAAGAATCTTAAAAGGACCAATATACCTTGGCGCAAGTTTTCCCCGCTTTACAAAACGTACGACTCCCTTCCAAGGCGACACTTTCAAAAGTACAAATTCACCAACTTCGAACTCCAACGGTCTCCGCCTCACATCGGCATACTTCTTTTGACGTTCACGGGCCAATTGCAACTTCTCCTTAATTTGAGATATTACCTTAGTTGTTTCAATCACAATTTCCGGCCCGATGAGTTGACTCTCTCCAATTTCCGCCCAAGCTAAAGGAGAACGGCACACCCTACCATACAAGGCCTTAAAGGGTGCCATTTGAATAGTAGCGTGGTAGCTATTGTTGTATGAAAACTCAACTAACGGCAAATGGTCTTCCCAACTTCCACCAAAATCAATTGCACACGCCCTCAACATATCTTCAAGTGTTTGAATGGTTCTCTCGGTTTGCCCATCCGTTTGAGGATGAAACGCCGTGCTCATGTCAAGTCGAGTACCCATGGCTTTTTGAAAGGCTTCCCAACTTCCACCAAAATCAATTGCACACGCCCTCAACATATCTTCAAGTGTTTGAATGGTTCTCTCGGTTTGCCCATCGTTTGAGGATGAAACGCCGTGCTCATGTCAAGTCGAGTACCCATGGCTTTTTGAAAGGCTTCCCAAAATTTTGATTTGAAACGGGCATCCCTATCCGAAATGATAGAAACCGGCACTCCATGCTTAGATATTATTTCTTTGATGTACAAACGAGCTAAAGTGTCAAATTTATCGGTTTCACGAATGGCTAAAAAGTGAGCCGATTTCGTTAACCGATCTACTATCACCCAAATCGTGTCTCGGCCGCTTCTCGTCTTCGGTAGTTTAGTGATGAAGTCCATTGAAATATGCTCCCACTTCCATTCGGGCATCACCGGTTGTACCAACAATCCGGGTGGCTTCTTGTGATCGACCTTAACTTGTAAGCAAGTAAGGCACTCACTCACATACTTAGCCACATCACGCTTCATGCCCGGCCACCAATATAATTCCTTCAAATCAAAGTACATCTTATCCGATCCGGGATGGACCGAATAAGGTGATAGGTGGGCTTCATTCATAATAAGCGTTCTTAAATCGCCGAATATAGGAATCCAAAGTCTTTCCACCATGTAAAGCCCGTTATCATTCTTTCGGTCAAATAGTTGTTCCATGCCGTCTAGGTTTTCGTTTCCAAAGTTTTCCGGTAGGGTCGCTCGAATTTGGGCTTCAATAATCCGATCACGAATACTTGGCCCTACCGTGAGGCTCATAGCTCTAGCCCGTCTTGGTTTCACTCTCTCCTTTCGGCTCAAGGCATCGGCTACTACATTTGCCTTGCCCGGATGATAACGGATGTCGCAATCATAATACTAAATAACTCTAACCAACGCCTTTGCCTCATGTTCAATTCACTTTGGTTGAAGATGTGTTGGAGACTTTTATGATCGGTATAAATCACACATTTGGTACCATAGAGATAATGTCTCCAACATTTCAAAGCAAACACAACCGCTCCCAATTCCAAATCATGTGTCGGGTAGTTCTTCTCATGCACCTTCAATTGACGAGAGGCATAAGCAATGACTTTACCCCTTTGCATAAGAACGCAACCCAACCCTTGCCCCGAAGCATCACAATAAACCACAAAATCTTCTATCCCATCCGGTAGCGTCAAAATAGGAGCATCACATAACATATCCTTAAGGGTTTGGAAGGCGTTCTCTTGTCTTTCGCCCCATTCGAAGTTTCTATCTTTTTGAGTCAAGAGAGTGAGTGGTTGTGCGATACGGGAGAAATTTTCAATAAATCTTCTATAGTAACCCGCCAATCCAAGGAATTGGCGGATCTCGGATGGCGTTTCGGGTCTTCTCCAATTCTTAACCGCTTCAATCTTGCTTGGGTCCACATGAATACCATCCTTGCTCACTACGTGACCAAGGAAGTGGACCTCTTCCAACCAAAACTCACACTTGAAAAATTTTGCATACAACTTCTCCTTCCTTAGTAATTCAAGCACTTCGCGCAAGTGCTTAACATGCTCCTCCTTTGTCTTCGAGTATACAAGTATGTCATCAATGAACACAATAACGGACTTGTCTAAATATGGTTGACACACCCGGTTCATCAAGTCCATGAACACCGCCGGTGCATTAGTCAACCCAAAAGGCATTACGGTGAATTCAAAATGGCCATACCGTGTGCGAAAAGCCGTCTTGGGAATGTCATCTTCATGTACCCGGAGTTGATGATAACCCGAGCGAAGATCGATCTTTGAGAAGTGCTTAGCTCCTTGAAGTTGATCAAACAAGTCATCAATTCTAGGGAGAGGATATCGGTTCTTCACGGTGAGCTTGTTCAATTCCCGATAATCAATACACATTCGGAAGGATCCGTCTTTCTTTTGACGAAGAGAACAGGAGCACCCCAAGGAGATTGACTAGGGCGAATGAAACCCTTCTCTTGGAGTTCCTTGAGTTGAGTTTGTAGCTCTTGCATTTCGGTTAGAGCTAGTCTATAAGGAGCTTTTGCTATGGGCGCGGCTTCGGGAATAAGATTGATACGAAAATCAAGTTCACGGGGCGGGGGTAACCCCGGTAAGTCGTCCGGAAAAACATCGGGGAAATCACAAACAATAGGAACGGTCTTCAATTCTACCTTTGTGGTAGTAGCACTAAAGACTTTAGAATTTGGGGAATCGGAGATTTCGCCTTGAACCCTAAGAATTTTACCGTTGGCCAAAGGTATCTTAACAACTCTCTCACCACAATCAATCGTCGCATTAACCGCCGCTAACCAATCCATACCCACTATGATATCAAAACTACCAATGTCAAGAGGCATAAGGTCAATGAAGAAGTCAACGTCCTCCAAGGTCAAAACACAATCACGGAGTATTTGGCTAATTCTAGTTAGTGAACCGTTCACCATTTCAATGTCAAGCACATAGTTTAGAGCACAAGGATGCACATCAATCAAAGGAACAAAATTAGAAGACACGAGGCTATAATCGGCCCCGGAATCAAATAAAACGGTGGCATAGAGACCATTAAGGAGAAAAGTACCTGCTACAACGTTAGGATCATTCCGGGCTTCATTTACATTGGCCGCAAAGGCTCGGCCGCGTGGTGGCACTTGGTGGCCTTGTTGCCCCCGGTTTTGATTAGGCCCAACCATTTGGAGTTGATTGGGGTGGACGGCTACTTGGACTTGTTGCCCCACCCATCGAGGACAATCATTACGATAGTGGTCACGGCTACCACATTCAAAACACTCGCCCCTTCTTTGGTTACCTTGAGGAGGAACGGCCCGAATAGGAGCCGCATTCATTGGGCCCGTTCTTGGAGCCCTACAGTTCTTGGAAGGCGTTCTCTTGTCTTTCGCCCCATTCGAAGTTTCTATCTTTTTGAGTCAAGAGGGTGAGTGGTTGGGGGGGGGGGGGGGGGGGGGGGGGGGGGGGGGGGGGGGGGGGGGGGGGGGGGGGGGGGGGGGGGGGGGGGGGGGGGGGGGGGGGGGGGGGGGGGGGGGGGGGGGGGGGGGGGGGGGGGGGGGGGGGGGGGGGGGGGGGGGGGGGGGGGGGGGGGGGGGGGGGGGGGGGGGGGGGGGGGGGGGGGGGGGGGGGGGGGGGGGGGGGGGGGGGGGGGGGGGGGGGGGGGGGGGGGGGGGGGGGGGGGGGGGGGGGGGGGGGGGGGGGGGGGGGGGGGGGGGGGGGGGGGGGGGGGGGGGGGGGGGGGGGGGGGGGGGGGGGGGGGGGGGGGGGGGGGGGGGGGGGGGGGGGGGGGGGGGGGGGGGGGGGGGGGGGGGGGGGGGGGGGGGGGGGGGGGGGGGGGGGGGGGGGGGGGGGGGGGGGGGGGGGGGGGGGGGGGGGGGGGGGGGGGGGGGGGGGGGGGGGGGGGGGGGGGGGGGGGGGGGGGGGGGGGGGGGGGGGGGGGGGGGGGGGGGGGGGGGGGGGGGGGGGGGGGGGGGGGGGGGGGGGGGGGGGGGGGGGGGGGGGGGGGGGGGGGGGGGGGGGGGGGGGGGGGGGGGGGGGGGGGGGGGGGGGGGGGGGGGGGGGGGGGGGGGGGGGGGGGGGGGGGGGGGGGGGGGGGGGGGGGGGGGGGGGGGGGGGGGGGGGGGGGGGGGGGGGGGGGGGGGGGGGGGGGGGGGGGGGGGGGGGGGGGGGGGGGGGGGGGGGGGGGGGGGGGGGGGGGGGGGGGGGGGGGGGGGGGGGGGGGGGGGGGGGGGGGGGGGGGGGGGGGGGGGGGGGGGGGGGGGGGGGGGGGGGGGGGGGGGGGGGGGGGGGGGGGGGGGGGGGGGGGGGGGGGGGGGGGGGGGGGGGGGGGGGGGGGGGGGGGGGGGGGGGGGGGGGGGGGGGGGGGGGGGGGGGGGGGGGGGGGGGGGGGGGGGGGGGGGGGGGGGGGGGGGGGGGGGGGGGGGGGGGGGGGGGGGGGGGGGGGGGGGGGGGGGGGGGGGGGGGGGGGGGGGGGGGGGGGGGGGGGGGGGGGGGGGGGGGGGGGGGGGGGGGGGGGGGGGGGGGGGGGGGGGGGGGGGGGGGGGGGGGGGGGGGGGGGGGGGGGGGGGGGGGGGGGGGGGGGGGGGGGGGGGGGGGGGGGGGGGGGGGGGGGGGGGGGGGGGGGGGGGGGGGGGGGGGGGGGGGGGGGGGGGGGGGGGGGGGGGGGGGGGGGGGGGGGGGGGGGGGGGGGGGGGGGGGGGGGGGGGGGGGGGGGGGGGGGGGGGGGGGGGGGGGGGGGGGGGGGGGGGGGGGGGGGGGGGGGGGGGGGGGGGGGGGGGGGGGGGGGGGGGGGGGGGGGGGGGGGGGGGGGGGGGGGGGGGGGGGGGGGGGGGGGGGGGGGGGGGGGGGGGGGGGGGGGGGGGGGGGGGGGGGGGGGGGGGGGGGGGGGGGGGGGGGGGGGGGGGGGGGGGGGGGGGGGGGGGGGGGGGGGGGGGGGGGGGGGGGGGGGGGGGGGGGGGGGGGGGGGGGGGGGGGGGGGGGGGGGGGGGGGGGGGGGGGGGGGGGGGGGGGGGGGGGGGGGGGGGGGGGGGGGGGGGGGGGGGGGGGGGGGGGGGGGGGGGGGGGGGGGGGGGGGGGGGGGGGGGGGGGGGGGGGGGGGGGGGGGGGGGGGGGGGGGGGGGGGGGGGAGTTTGTAGCTCTTGCATTTCGGTTAGAGCTAGTCTATAAGGAGCTTTTGCTATGGGCGCGGCTTCGGGAATAAGATTGATACGAAAATCAAGTTCACGGGGCGGGGGTAACCCCGGTAAGTCGTCCGGAAAAACATCGGGGAAATCACAAACAATAGGAACGGTCTTCAATTCTACCTTTGTGGTAGTAGCACTAAAGACTTTAGAATTTGGGGAATCGGAGATTTCGCCTTGAACCCTAAGAATTTTACCGTTGGCCAAAGGTATCTTAACAACTCTCTCACCACAATCAATCGTCGCATTAACCGCCGCTAACCAATCCATACCCACTATGATATCAAAACTACCAATGTCAAGAGGCATAAGGTCAATGAAGAAGTCAACGTCCTCCAAGGTCAAAACACAATCACGGAGTATTTGGCTAATTCTAGTTAGTGAACCGTTCACCATTTCAATGTCAAGCACATAGTTTAGAGCACAAGGATGCACATCAATCAAAGGAACAAAATTAGAAGACACGAGGCTATAATCGGCCCCGGAATCAAATAAAACGGTGGCATAGAGACCATTAAGGAGAAAAGTACCTGCTACAACGTTAGGATCATTCCGGGCTTCATTTACATTGGCCGCAAAGGCTCGGCCGCGTGGTGGCACTTGGTGGCCTTGTTGCCCCCGGTTTTGATTAGGCCCAACCATTTGGAGTTGATTGGGGTGGACGGCTACTTGGACTTGTTGCCCCACCCATCGAGGACAATCATTACGATAGTGGTCACGGCTACCACATTCAAAACACTCGCCCCTTCTTTGGTTACCTTGAGGAGGAACGGCCCGAATAGGAGCCGCATTCATTGGGCCCGTTCTTGGAGCCCTACAGTTCTTGGAGGCGTGTCCAACTTGGTGGCAATTGTAGCATGCACCACATGGAGTGGTGGCGGGATGGTGCCTGTTGCACCTCCCACAGAAAGGATGAGGCCCGGTATAAGGCCTCCTAGCCGGTTCTACCGCCGCCATCATTCTACCCCTGTTAGCATTCTTGGGGTCGAACCTCCCCATTTTCCTTACTCCGCTCGACTCCCCCACTTCTTTCCTCTTGTTTGATGAGGATTTGCTCAAAACACCACTCCTTAATAAATCTTCAGTCACACTTCCGGCTTGGTTGACCGCATTAGCCAAGGAAGTAGGCATGTTTGAGTTAACGTAAGATCGGACTTGAGGGTTCAAGCCCAACACAAATTTTTGGATGGCTTGTGGCTCGGTACCCACCAAGTGAGGAATGAGAGTAGACAACTCTTGGAATCGTCTCACATAGCCCTTGTAATCGGCTCCTTCCATATTGAGGTTTGCAAATTCTATGGTTAAATTCTGGAGCTCGTACGGAGGACAAAACTTGGCTTTCACTTTGTCTTTGAAGTCAATCCACTCCAAATTCCGAGTCCGCCCTAGAGTTATTTCCTGGTTCCACCAACTCAAGGCGTCATGTCTAAACATGCCGGATGCATAGGGAATCCGGTCTTCGTAGGTGCAATGGCTCCTTTCTATCACCGCCTCTATTGCCTCGAACCACCTTATACATTCCGTGGGACCACCCTTCCCATCAAACTCCGGTGCCCCACAACTTTTAAAATCCTTAAATATACACCCTTGGCGGTATCCGCCATACTGATTATTCATGGGCATACCGATACCAACTCCCACCGGTCCCTCTTCTTCATGTTCTTCGGCTTGAGGTTGATCATTTCATCTTCTGGGGCTTCGTTGTTTTGAGGCCCATTATTTTGCCCAAGACTTGCTGTGACTTGAGCAATGATGGTGGGCATGATGCCAGCAACCGTTTGAGCAATTACCTCAGCCAAGTTTGGCTCAGGAGCTCTACCACGACCCCTACCACGGCCTCTACCTCCCTGTACTTCCGGTTGAGCTTCCGGTTGAGGCTCTTCTTCTTCAGCCCTATAATTTGTTCGTACTCTCCTTGGTCTTTCCATTTCTATAAAACAAGTGACACGTTGACCCGAGAGTTAGTCTCAAATGCTCGCATGTTAGTCACACAAGTAGTCAATGCCCTCATATCGGTACCACATACACATTACATAATGTTATGCTAAGGCAGTAGTGTTAGGATCATAAGGGGTTTTCACATATCATATCATCACGTTGCATTTATTGCCATATTTTATCATTAGATTAAGTACTCATGTTCATTTCATCATGTAACTAAACAACTAACACGAACGATTCAAAGTATAATCCGAATTCGATATGCTCTCTAGTTATCAACCGGGTATGTATACAAGGTGTACCAACGGCTAACCTTCCACCCAATCAACTTCCATTAAGCATATCGGTTCCTTATTATACTTTAAGCCACACGTGCGCAATCCACGATGTCATGAACTTGCTATAGCATCGGGTAACCATAAAAGAGTTGATCGGGTTCTTTTAGGGTTGTCACAATATTATACTAAGTTAATGGCATCCCTTCATTTTGCTCTAACTCATCACATTAGCTTCAACAAATAACAACAACAAATCATAGTAACCACATTCATCACATTGAATTTAAGCTATCACACAAGTGGTCTTAACTACGAACTCACACGGGGATTCACAAAATTCATATTGCACACGAATTTCCTAACCATGCATGCTATATGAAGAGTTTTAACTTAAGCCGTAGTCTAGGTCAAACCGCCTAATTCTCTACGACCACGCATGGGCCACCATTCTGTAACACCCCAAGCCGGAGCTCGAAATGTCACGGAAATCATACAGCACCCGGTGGAATTACAATAGAACAACTAAATGCAATTAATGATTCGGTGAATCCAAAACATAGCAATACAAGTAACAAAATACAACAGGAGCAAATAGCCATCAACGTTAACATAACACATCCAAAGATGGCAAACGATCCTAAGTAATGCAAAATGAGGGTCAATGAATCCTTGATCCATGAGTCCAAGTCCGGGTTAGACAGCAAGCAAGCAACTAAACACCACGTCCGGGGAGTACCTGATTACCTGAAAAGTGTACTAAGCATAGTCAACACAAGGTTGGTGAGTTCGTAGTAATGGTTCATAACGAACCAGCATCAATAATCACAATATAAGAATAGAGGCTAGACATGACTTACAGCGAGCCTCTAAGCAACACAATATCGTCCAACAACAAGATTACACAAGAGAAATGAGAGTGTAATGAGGATGCACAAATGATGTATGTATCAATGCAAATGCCGAATGAATGAATAAGCAAATATGCCTATCCCAAGCGTGACCTTCAATCACGTATGCAACGATACCCCTCTGCCATCGCCATGGACAGGGCTGTATCTCAAAAACATCGAGATATATATGTCTATATACTCGGGGTCAGGTCTACATCCAAAATGGGTGCATACATCTATGCACCAGGATGCCGGCAATCCCCTGCCGAGGGCTCAACAGTAATGTATGCAATGCTTACAAACAAATGTAAATGCATAATCATAAACCGACAATCAATAACCGTCAATCACAACCAATAATCAACATTCGACAACATGAACCAACAATCAATAATCGTAACGGGGCACACTTGTCAACAGAGGGACAAGGCCGTATCTCAATATACATAAGTCAAACCCCTAACAGTGGGACATATGCACAACATATGCATCAATCAAAATTAATCACTAATCACAATATAAGAATAGAGGCTAGACATGACTTACAGCGAGCCTCTAAGCAACACAATATCGTCCAACAACAAGATTACACAAGAGAAATGAGAGTGTAATGAGGATGCACAAATGATGTATGTATCAATGCAAATGCCGAATGAATGAATAAGCAAATATGCCTATCCCAAGCGTGACCTTCAATCACGTATGCAACGATACCCCTCTGCCATCGCCATGGACAGGGCTGTATCTCAAAAACATCGAGATATATATGTCTATATACTCGGGGTCAGGTCTACATCCAAAATGGGTGCATACATCTATGCACCAGGATGCCGGCAATCCCCTGCCGAGGGCTCAACAGTAATGTATGCAATGCTTACAAACAAATGTAAATGCATAATCATAAACCGACAATCAATAACCGTCAATCACAACCAATAATCAACATTCGACAACATGAACCAACAATCAATAATCGTAACGGGGCACACTTGTCAACAGAGGGACAAGGCCGTATCTCAATATACATAAGTCAAACCCCTAACAGTGGGACATATGCACAACATATGCATCAATCAAAATTAATCACTAATCACAATATAAGAATAGAGGCTAGACATGACTTACAGCGAGCCTCTAAGCAACACAATATCGTCCAACAACAAGATTACACAAGAGAAATGAGAGTGTAATGAGGATGCACAAATGATGTATGTATCAATGCAAATGCCGAATGAATGAATAAGCAAATATGCCTATCCCAAGCGTGACCTTCAATCACGTATGCAACGATACCCCTCTGCCATCGCCATGGACAGGGCTGTATCTCAAAAACATCGAGATATATATGTCTATATACTCGGGGTCAGGTCTACATCCAAAATGGGTGCATACATCTATGCACCAGGATGCCGGCAATCCCCTGCCGAGGGCTCAACAGTAATGTATGCAATGCTTACAAACAAATGTAAATGCATAATCATAAACCGACAATCAATAACCGTCAATCACAACCAATAATCAACATTCGACAACATGAACCAACAATCAATAATCGTAACGGGGCACACTTGTCAACAGAGGGACAAGGCCGTATCTCAATATACATAAGTCAAACCCCTAACAGTGGGACATATGCACAACATATGCATCAATCAAAATTAATCACTAATCACAATATAAGAATAGAGGCTAGACATGACTTACAGCGAGCCTCTAAGCAACACAATATCGTCCAACAACAAGATTACACAAGAGAAATGAGAGTGTAATGAGGATGCACAAATGATGTATGTATCAATGCAAATGCCGAATGAATGAATAAGCAAATATGCCTATCCCAAGCGTGACCTTCAATCACGTATGCAACGATACCCCTCTGCCATCGCCATGGACAGGGCTGTATCTCAAAAACATCGAGATATATATGTCTATATACTCGGGGTCAGGTCTACATCCAAAATGGGTGCATACATCTATGCACCAGGATGCCGGCAATCCCCTGCCGAGGGCTCAACAGTAATGTATGCAATGCTTACAAACAAATGTAAATGCATAATCATAAACCGACAATCAATAACCGTCAATCACAACCAATAATCAACATTCGACAACATGAACCAACAATCAATAATCGTAACGGGGCACACTTGTCAACAGAGGGACAAGGCCGTATCTCAATATACATAAGTCAAACCCCTAACAGTGGGACATATGCACAACATATGCATCAATCAAAATTAATCACTAATCACAATATAAACCAACTATACGTACATATACTTCGGAGGATTTTACTTTCTTCGAGTCCCAGATGCTTATGTATAGGGTCACCCGCAGCCTTCTCACCACATCTAAAACCCAATGAATGCATAACCGACTTCCATGTATGTACGTCTATCCTAATGTATAAGTAACACTTAACGAAAACACAATCCAAGTCAAACAAACGACAAGACACGTCACATCAATCCAACAATCAATAATCGTAACGGGGCACACTTGTCAACAGAGGGACAAGGCCGTATCTCAATATACATAAGTCAAACCCCTAACAGTGGGACATATGCACAACATATGCATCAATCAAAATTAATCACTAATCACAATATAAACCAACTATACGTACATATACTTCGGAGGATTTTACTTTCTTCGAGTCCCAGATGCTTATGTATAGGGTCACCCGCAGCCTTCTCACCACATCTAAAACCCAATGAATGCATAACCGACTTCCATGTATGTACGTCTATCCTAATGTATAAGTAACACTTAACGAAAACACAATCCAAGTCAAACAAACGACAAGACACGTCACATCAATCCAACAATCATGTCAAACAATCAATACATCAATAAATACAAGTAAACACGCCAGGTTTACACTTTTCAGCCCGAATCCCAAGCGGGTAGGGAGATACGAAACTCACCTTGATCGGCAAAGAAGCTAGTATAAGATTACAAACGAGTAATGGGGTCCACACGTCCACAACCTATAATTATCCATCATAATATCGCAATGTTAACTATACATTCCCAAACAAGTTGAAAAGCGACACACATAAAACACAGTGACTATCCACTGCGCCGCAGTGGACCAGAACTATGTCCACTGCGCCGCAGTGGACCAGAACTATGTCCACTGCGCCGCAGTGGCCAAACTGAACCAGGACCCGAGACAAAGCACTGCGCCGCAGTGAGCAAGGACTATGCCCACTGCGCCGCAGTGGGCTAAGAAGCATAAATGGCCGAGGAAATCCACTGCGCCGCAGTGAGCCAAAACCATGCCCACTGCGCCGCAGTGGCCTAAGAAGCAAGGAAGGCCGAGAGAATCCACTGCACCGCAGTGGGGACTATGCCCTCCCACTGCGCCGCAGTGGGACAACCTGCACACCAGGACCAGCAGCTGCAAGTGCAGCAAAACGAACCCAAACACCCCAATTTCAACCCAAACCACACCAAAACGATTTGTAACCCATTTTGAGGCATAACTAAACATCAATGACCATAAATACACATAACCCAACCCACAAATTCGACCAAAACACCAAAATCATCCACAAATTCATCAAACCCTAGTTTAACCCAAAACTCCATTTTACAATTTTAGAGACTCGAAATCATATCAAATCAACTAGAAACACATGAACAAACATAAATAGAAGTAAATGGGTTGATTTAGACTTACCAAAACTCTTCCTAGTGCTCAAATCCGAAATTAGGTCATAAATGGGTAAAAGGTTAGAACTTGGCCTTTGATTCTTCAAAGATGGCGAAAATGAGGAGATGATGATTACGATTCTTGTATTATAGCAATTCCAAAACACAATTTAGATGGAATAAAATGGAAACTAGATGGAGGGTTTCTTTTACTAGAGAGAATAGAAGAGAAAGAGAGAAAGATGAGAAATGAGAAAAGGATAAGGGGGAAGTGGGTCTTGGGGGGCTGGTGGGTCATGGACTACCCACGGGCCGACCCGTTTCCCCTTCTCAACCACAATACCATTAGTTGCACAATTTCATACCGACTACACATACGACGACCCGCCTAACATACCACATAGTCATAAAATCACAAAACGACCCAATTAATTCATTACTTAAATTGTTAGTCATATTACACGAAAAGTCAACGGGTCAAAATTCGCGGATGTTACAATAACAAACAAAGTTTTGAGAGGTCCTAATAACCTCTAGAATATTCGTACCTTATCTTCGATCACAACGATTTCAAAATGAAAGAACCACCAAAAGAACGCGATCACCTATCCAAATCTAATATGTACAAAATTGTATAAGCACAAATTACATTTAGATAAAGAGTATGTAATGTTTATTATATTTCATCAGATTAATATCTAATTTCCATACGTTTACTTTTTTTTTATCTCCAAGTTATTAACGTGATTTAAGACTTCCGTTATTTTATTTTATTTTTTAAAAGTTTGACTATCAAATCAAGAATTTTAAATCAGGTTCAAACAGAGTCGAAATCTTAATAATATTTATACATGATAATATGTCAATCGATCTTTATGTCTTAGATTAACAGATTAAATTATGAACCATGTTATAGATATGAAATATTTATATATAATATGTTTCTGATATTTACTAAAACATTATTTAGAACTAATCAAATCAATTCGATAGCTTATAATATATTTTCATTCTACTTTCGTTAATACTCCAATTTAAATCAAAATTTTAAAATGCAAGTAATTATAGTTGTATCTCTTTATCAGTTTTAAATAAATAAAATAAAACAAAAATACATACCTTATGCTAAAAGTAGTCTAGACATCTTAATATCATTTTCATAAATCTTGTTTCGATTCGCACGTGCAGCCCCTTTACGTCATATCTCACTTGTTCTAGTATTTGTAATGAAAAGCAAAATGTGAAGAGCAAAGTCCAGTCCAACCATTTGTTTGGAGAATTCGATGATGGCTGTGTGAATTGTTAGCCTAACTCTCTATATATCTATTTCCTATAGCCGTAATGACTAGGTAATACCTTTCATTAGCCCATTTTTAGAAACCGTAAATACTGTTAATTAATTACCATAAATATGTACATCTCTTTACATCTTAAAAACCGACCTTACAAAACCAACCAATGCCAACTTTTTATTTACTATAATTACTATCATAATTTCTCATTAATTGATATCTATCATTTATATGAAAATATTTATATATAATATGTTTCTGATATTTACTAAAACATTATTTAGAACTAATCAAATCAATTCGATAGCTTATAATATATTTTCATTCTACTTTCGTTAATACTCCAATTTAAATCAAAATTTTAAAATGCAAGTAATTATAGTTGTATCTCTTTATCAGTTTTAAATAAATAAAATAAAACAAAAATACATACCTTATGCTAAAAGTAGTCTAGACATCTTAATATCATTTTCATAAATCTTGTTTCGATTCGCACGTGCAGCCCCTTTACGTCATATCTCACTTGTTCTAGTATTTGTAATGAAAAGCAAAATGTGAAGAGCAAAGTCCAGTCCAACCATTTGTTTGGAGAATTCGATGATGGCTGTGTGAATTGTTAGCCTAACTCTCTATATATCTATTTCCTATAGCCGTAATGACTAGGTAATACCTTTCATTAGCCCATTTTTAGAAACCGTAAATACTGTTAATTAATTACCATAAATATGTACATCTCTTTACATCTTAAAAACCGACCTTACAAAACCAACCAATGCCAACTTTTTATTTACTATAATTACTATCATAATTTCTCATTAATTGATATCTATCATTTATATGAAAATATCTTATCGTGAGTGTTTGTTTTAATCCCTTGACAAAACAAATACATCAAAATCCTAAGAGTTTTATCATTTTATTTTATTTTTTAAAAGTTTGACTATCAAATCAAGAATTTTAAATCAGGTTCAAACAGAGTCGAAATCTTAATAATATTTATACATGATAATATGTCAATCGATCTTTATGTCTTAGATTAACAGATTAAATTATGAACCATGTTATAGATATGAAATATTTATATATAATATGTTTCTGATATTTACTAAAACATTATTTAGAACTAATCAAATCAATTCGATAGCTTATAATATATTTTCATTCTACTTTCGTTAATACTCCAATTTAAATCAAAATTTTAAAATGCAAGTAATTATAGTTGTATCTCTTTATCAGTTTTAAATAAATAAAATAAAACAAAAATACATACCTTATGCTAAAAGTAGTCTAGACATCTTAATATCATTTTCATAAATCTTGTTTCGATTCGCACGTGCAGCCCCTTTACGTCATATCTCACTTGTTCTAGTATTTGTAATGAAAAGCAAAATGTGAAGAGCAAAGTCCAGTCCAACCATTTGTTTGGAGAATTCGATGATGGCTGTGTGAATTGTTAGCCTAACTCTCTATATATCTATTTCCTATAGCCGTAATGACTAGGTAATACCTTTCATTAGCCCATTTTTAGAAACCGTAAATACTGTTAATTAATTACCATAAATATGTACATCTCTTTACATCTTAAAAACCGACCTTACAAAACCAACCAATGCCAACTTTTTATTTACTATAATTACTATCATAATTTCTCATTAATTGATATCTATCATTTATATGAAAATATCTTATCGTGAGTGTTTGTTTTAATCCCTTGACAAAACAAATACATCAAAATCCTAAGAGTTTTATCATTTTATTTTATTATTATGATTATTATTTTTTTGATTTCACCCTCTAACCAAACTCATGCGGAAATTTAAAAGATTTTATATTTGAGACATTCTTTTTCTTGGAGCAAAGATATATTCTTTTATTAGCCATTTTCCAACATTTATATTCCTTTTATTAATTCAAGACTAATTGCTACTATTTTTATATTTTGTATCATTCTATAAACTAAGGCTAATAATTAACACGTCAGTTGTGCTTTACAAATTCATCAAACAATATGCAAGTTTTTGATGAGGCCAAATCCTAAATATCCTATAATTAGGGCTGTACCTATAAATATAAATTTACATTCCATCTATACATATATATGTTAATATATATAGTATTATTCATTTATTGTTTTTTTTTATAAAATTCGGGGTATTACAATTAGCCCAGTGGTCAGGGGGTTTTCCACAATGTGGTTTCCTCCTATGGGGTCTCAGATTTGAATCCTGTCACTTGCAAATATTGGGGGAGGACTTAGCAATTATACTCATCTAACACATGGGAGCAAACCTTTTAGGGCGTTGTGAGGAGTCAAACTAGCATGGTGCACCCGCATAGGGGTGTTAGCCACTTATCCGCTGCTATCTTTCAAAAAAATAACTTCTTACTATTTAACTATGTTAGTAGGGAATATTACTAGTATGCCAATTATTTTTATTTTTTTTTTTATAAAATTCGGGGTATTACAATTAGCCCAGTGGTCAGGGGGTTTTCCACAATGTGGTTTCCTCCTATGGGGTCTCAGATTTGAATCCTGTCACTTGCAAATATTGGGGGAGGACTTAGCAAATTATACTCATCTAACACATGGGAGCAAACCTTTTAGGGCGTTGTGAGGAGTCAAACTAGCATGGTGCACCCGCATAGGGGTGTTAGCCACTTATCCGCTGCTATCTTTCAAAAAAATAACTTCTTACTATTTAACTATGTTAGTAGGGAATATTACTAGTATGCCAATTATTTTTTGTTGGGTTTCATATGACCAATGAGAAAATATTTAGAGGGATAAGATTGATTTTAGTGAAATATGGTAGATAAGTAACCCTTTTATCGGTGTTAAGGGTAGTTTTCTCACCAACTAGACGGCCAAAGCTACTTTTGTGATATAGATTGAGTGGAATCCGTTATCTTTTTTGGGCTCGTCAGACCTTATGCCCCCGACGTAATATCTACTTATATGTATGTGTGTCACCTATGAATCTATGATACATTTCTTATTTGTTCCATGACTTACTAGGAGGGGATAATGGGAGTTTTTGTACATGTCATTCTTAATTATTGTCTCCTGTCTCACATGTTTGGTTTTATGTTATGTTTTGTTGGACATGTTGGAAGATGCGTTATGTTGTATGCTTCTATTATTCTAATCTTTTATTAAATGTAGTCATGCGACACTCGGCCGTTAAGTATGGTTTCTTACATCTTACACCCTACTATTCTTTTCTCGTTTGGTCGGCGGTCCTCATGGAATTACGTCGAATATTTTTTGTCGATTATTTTTTGTCAATTCATTTTAGATTACCAATTGCATCAAATATTTCGACTAAATATTTAATTATTAATAACTATGCGGCTAAAAATCCAATTACGACGAAAAAAGTTTGAATTTAGTTAACTTTTAGTAATTTTTAGTCATTTTACGTGATTTAGGATTAATAATTATTTGTCAGTAAATTAAAAACTACCAACTAAATCGAAGGGAAAATCAACTTTATCTATTTCAATCTCTGTTATCGAAGGAAAAAGGGCTAGCATCATTTGGGTTAAGTGTTGAGTTATCATCAATTGTATGGCCAAAAATCAAATTACATTATTCATAGTAGTCGGGACTAACAACCATGACAATAATATTATTTGATACTTATTTTGCTAATTTATTATTAATTAGGATTAAGATGAGATGAGTTAATACAATTGATGGGAAAACTATATGAAACTATGAGATGAGTTGGAGTATAATTAATGGGAAAATTATATGAGTCTAACATAAGAAGTTGACACATATGCAAAAAAAAAAAAATGATTTGTCAAGATAAGAGGATAGTTATAAGCCATAACATATCCTATATTAGTTATAGGGGTGGGTTAATTTAGGACCAATCTTAAATTATGACCATTAGGACCAAATATCAACCATTCATTTTTTTTCTCTCTCTCTCCTCAAATCTCAAATTCCGTTTTCCAGAATCCGGCGACATCTCCGGCGATGGCGGCGACATCTCCGGCGACATTTCCGGCGAGAATCAGTTTCGTTTTTGGGTGGATACGGTACGGGCGTTGCCCTTATCCGTTCTAAAAGGGTTGTCACCGTACGCATATGAGAATCATATGGATTTGATGGGCGGCGATCCAAGAGATGGTGGCGGTTTGATACGGTACGGGCGTAGCCCTTGCTGCCGGCGCCGGCACCGTGGTTGGGGTGGTCGGAGATGATGGTGGTGGCGGTGGTTGTCTCGCCGGAGAAGAAGGAAGGGGGAGGAGGAGGTGGTGGCCGGAGATGATGGTGGTGGCCGGAGATGATGGTGGTGGCCGGAGATGAAGGTGGTGGCCGGAGAGGAGGGAGGAGAGAGAGAAAAATGAATGGTTGAGATTTGGTCGTAATGGTCTTAATTTAAGATTGGTCCTAAAATAACTTTTCCCATTAGTTATATAGATATATGATAGAAATTCTAAATGAGGTTATTTAGGAATAATGAGAGAAGGTAGAAAATGTTCGTTTTGATTTTTTTTTATACTTTTTTGTTCTTAGTTTTTATTTTTTTTAATTTACTCATTGCAAAAAAAAAAAAATTTTTAAAAAGTAATTTTTTTTTTTAATGTGGGTCAATGAGTTATATATTTATAAAGGTACGATACGAGTTTCGTCCAAGGGGTAGCTCGTGGGAGTGATAGGTCATAGAGGGTCATTGGTGATGAGGTGATCTACCTAACGGGCTCCACCCTTAACCTTCATGGCTCCGCCATAGACTAAAAGGCTTCGTCTATACCTTACAGATTACACCTTTTGAGAAAATAATTTTTCTTTTGATTTTTTTTGGAATGGTCTAATTAAAAAAATAATGAAAAAAACAAAAAAAAAAAAATCAAAAAACGAACATTATCTTTTTTCTCTTCTTAAGATATCTTCTCATTTGATCTCTATCCTAGATATAGGAAAAAGAATGTTTGTCGTTTAAATGTCTTGGTATCCCTGTTGGCGGCAGTTCTGCGAGGACTGCATTATGGAACCCGGTTATATCTAAATTTCAAAAAAGACTGTCTTTTTGGAAAGCTAACATGTTATCTATAGGCGGCAGGACTACACTTGTTTCTTCGGTTCTTGGTTCTTTAGGCACATACTCTCTTTTTTTTTTTATCTATTTTCAAGATGCCTAAAAAAGTCAATAAATCTCTGGAGTCCATGAGGTCTAAGCTTTTTTGGGGCGGATCTAATAAAAATAGAAAAATGGCTTGGATTAAATGGGATAAGGTTATTGCGACTAAAGATGACGGGGGTGTTGGAATTGGAAGTCTTGATGCTTTGAACAAATCTTTCCTGTACAAATTGTTAGAATATGAGCACATAAACATATAACAATTCACGAGTACGCAGCGGAAAGAAACGTATATGTAATCAAATTAATTAACAAAGAGAGAATCGAAACGTGTACCTTTGCGCAAAGCTTCCAATAATATTATTAATAATAAGATTATTATTATTTAGGGTTTAAAGAAAAACCCCTCTACGATCGCACACTAGACACTCCTATACCGTATGCTAGTACCCCGATCACGATCAACACACCCCTTTGTATATATATATCCCTTTCATTCGAAACCCCTTCAGTGTACGAAACCAATTTGTTGTTATCAACAAATCCCACCATAATTAATGCAAGGTATTAATTATACAAGTTTCCATATAGTAAATCGAATGATATAAAAAATCGAACAACCCTTAGAGGGTTCGGCCGATTTACAAGGGAGGAAGAAAAGAGAGGATTTCTTATGTGAATGAATGCTTAAACCCTTAGATTTTAGCATCTATTTATAGGGAGATATTAGGGTATAATGACTTGGTGATCAAGTCAATTTAAGGCCTCTAATGAGCCTTCAAAACCGCCCCCGCCCCCCCTTTACAATTAGAGTCCAACTCTAATTTCTTTATTTCACAATTTAATCCTCCTTTAAATTAATTAAATACAATTAACCCCTTAATCTTATTTAAATTAATCATTTCGTGATCAAATTTAATTAATATATTACTTTAATATATCAATTAATAATATAGAGTTACCGTGTCATTTCGTGTGACCCCGTAGGCTTAAATTACTTCCGGACATGCGTTTATTATAACGTGATCACATACCAACAGCTCCCACTTGAGCATGTTATTATAAAGGCAATAACATTGGTTAGCGTGTAGCAACACGCCAATGCTCCCGGAAAAATTTAAGGATAGTTTCTTAAATTATCTTTTGAAATGATTTAGTCTTTAATATACCTTTGTTTCAGATACCCTTGTTAATTATGAATATGGATCAATGTCATTTCATAATTTAACGATTATGTTTCTCATTTCTACAATTAATCAAGATTACCAAATTAGTCAAGACTGCCTCTTGAGTTCATTTGGGTATGCGCATACAAACATCTTAATTAATTAATGAGGGCGCCAAATGGTATCATACTTCAGTTGCAAATTGAAGGAACAAATCCTATATTGACTACACGTGTTAGTCATGTCGTTTTACTACATTTCTGAAATAGCCCTTTATTACTACCTTGTTCAGGATAGTTTAGAACTATATCTAGAAAATGCAATCCACACATGCATAACCTGCTTGTATCTCAAGTCTAAGGATAAATAAAGCAACCATTTCACGAATTTCACTTAATGACGCCGATCCATAAAATGACAATTCGTTAAGTGGGGTAAATCCGATATTCATCTCTTTGAATACCATGTGAGTTTGGCAAGACCATCTTCTAAATATTCCCTTAATATTTCAACCAATCTCTCACATTTGTCTTAGTTTAACTATATTCCCATATAGTTAATCGACAATGGACGTTTAGAATATTTTAAAATATTCATGGATTTAAACATGCAAATATAGGACACAATTATTATGAAATGAAAACACTCATACCAAGTATATGAATTCATTTATTGAAATAATAATTGTTTAACCGTCCCTTATCCAAATACCAATCACAGATTTACATGAGATAACTAGCTAGCTTAATACCTATGCCCTTGGCACGCTTATTGAGCTTTCCTTTTGACATTGCCTTTGTAAAAGGATCTGCTAAGTTATAATCTGTGTGAACTTTGAGAATCTTAAATTCTCTTAGTACGATTTGTTCACGTGCAAAGTGATATCGTCTAAGATAATGTCTGGCACCTTTATGAACTCAGGGTTCATTGGCAATGATAATAACTCCCTTATTATCATAGTGTAAATCCATATGTGTGTTATTTGAGGATCATCACGTTAAAATCCAAAAATAAACTTTCTAATCCAGACAACCTTCACGTCGTCTTCTCTGAGACGGCAATATACTCAGACTCTGTCACATACATAGCAACTGTGGTTTGCTTTTAGCTCAAAGCATTCCACCGTGTCTTCATTTAAAATGAAGACATATCCCGACTGATATTTTGAATCATCTTCATCAGTCCTGAAATCCAACATCACAATATCTATTCACATTGAATTTTGGATCAGGATTTCAACCATACACCAAGAATAATTCTTTCATAGCCCGCATGTACTTAAGAATATTTTTCACAGCACTCCAATGATCCTCTCCAGGATTTGCTGATATCGGCTAAAATATATTTGAGCGAACGCAATGTCAGGTCTAGTGCATCTTACCGCATACATGATTGATCCCACCGCCGAAGCATAAGGAATTCTTTTCTTATACTCCACCTCTTCAGGTGTAGAAGCACCGTTCTTGCTAGATAAATTAAGTCCTTCTTGCATCAGCAAATTCCCGCGCTTAGAATTTTCCATCTTGAATCTCTTCAAGATTTCATCAATATAAGCACTTTGACTTAATCCAATCAACCGTTTACTTCTATCTCTATAGATTTTGATTCCAAGAATAAATGCCTCTTCTACCAAGTCTTTCATAGCAAAACACTTTCCAAGATGAGCTTTAACATCTTTTAACATTGGAATGTGATTTCCTATTATCAATATGTCATCTACATACAAGACAAGGAAAGTAACATTACTCCCACTAGCTTTGCGATATACACATGGCTCATCAGGATTTTGAGCAAAACCAAACTTTTTGATCTCCTCATCAAACCTTTTATTCCAACTTCTTGATGCTTGCTTCAATCCATAAATGGACCTTTGAAGTTTGCATACTTTGTCGGGATGTTTCGGATTGACAAAACCTTCTGGTTGTACCATATAGACTTCCTTGTCTAGAAAACCATTCAAGAAAGCGGTTTTGACATCCATTTGCCATATCTCATAGTCATAGTACGCCGCTATGGCTAAGATGATCCTAATAGCTCTAATGTCCGCAACGGGAGAAAAGGTTTCCTCATAATCAACTCCATAAAGTTGAGTATAACCTTTCGCCACAAGACGAGCTTTATAGGTGTGTTCATTTCCATCCATGTCGGTCTTCTTCTTGAAGATCCATTTACACCCAATGGTTCTACCATTTGGTGGAAGATCAACCAAGCTCCAAACTTGATTATCTTTCATGGATTTCATTTCCACATTCGCAGCTTCAAGCCATTTTTCAGATTCCGGATCTGATAATGCAGCTTTGAAATTAGGAGGTTCATTTAAGTCTCCTAATACGTGTTCTTCAGACTCAATCATAAGATTTAATCTTTCACGAGCACGTATTGTCCTTGAGGACCTACGAATTGGAATCGCTTCATCTTCAACTTGAAGTTCATCTTGAGATTCATCTCTTTGAACATTTTCCCCCCCAAGTTGAAGATTGCTAGTATTTTCAGAAGTTGACACATCTTCTTGAGATATGAGTTTCCTTTCAAGGAACTCAGCAAATCGAGATACCTTAACAGTGTTTCCGGTAGGAAAGTAGAAGTAGTAACCCATTGTTTCCTTTGGGTGTCCTACAAAGATGCACTTAACCCCATAATTCATGCGGTGTCTTGTCAACCTTTTTGGTTGGAACCATATTGAGAATGCATGCAGCAATCCCTAGAGCATAATCCCAAACTGAAATGGGAGAGTCTTAAGGTTCATCGTTTTTCTCACCATGTTCAACAAGGTTTGATTTCTCCTTTTAAATATACCCTTATATAGGAGTAAGCTCTTGGATAAATCCACAAGCTTTAGATGATCCTTAAACTTTTTGCTTAAGTATATTCCACCTCGATCCTAACAAAGAATCTTGATGGTTTTACCGAGTTGATTTCTTACTTCATTTTTAAACTCCTTGAATATTTCAAAAACTTCATGTTTATGTTTAAGCAAGTAAACATAATCATAATGACTGAAATCATTCATAAAAATGATGAAGTAGCTAACACCTTTCCTTGACATATGTCTAAATAGGCTACATACATCGCTATGTATAAGTCCAAGTAGATTCTTAGCCTTCTCCGTTTAATACAGAAAATATTTACTTGTCATCTTGTCGAAAACTCAAGACATACGTTTATCAAATGATTCATCATTTGATTTAACGATTCCTTGTCAAATGATTCATCATTTGGTTTTAAGATCCCTTCATTTTGAAGTCTTTCAATGTGTTTCTTGCTAACGATAATGTCAAAGACACGCATTTATCAAATGATTCATCATTTGATTGTAAGATCCCTTCATTTTGAAGTCTTTCAATGTGTTTCTTGCTAACGATAATGTCAAAGACACGCATTTATCAAATGATTCATCATTTGATTGTAAGATCTCTTCGCATTGAAGACTTTAAATGCGTTTCTTGACAAAATTTAAACAAGATGACAATGTCAAAGGTAGGTAGAGTCCAAGTTAAACTTGACTCTTTTGCTATTGAATTATTATTTGTATAACAACACATATAATTCAATTATGAAGATACCTGAAGCACTTGCCGACCCAGCTTGCTTCTTCTTCGCATTCAACTCAGCTAGATACTTTAGCCGTATGCTCCTTTTGCCGAAGGGTCTTTAAAGGTTTTTAGACTAAACCACTTTGTTTTACCAAAGTTTTTGCCCTTAGCTTACGGTTGTTTTGCTTTATGAGCCTTTTCCCCCTTGATCATTAGAACTTGGGGTGTAGCAGATTTCCATGGAGGCTCTTTCTCATACTCAATTAATATGGCATGAAGTTCAGCTTTGGTTTAACTCATGCTATGCATATTATAATTGCGCACGAACCCCCAAAAAAAATCCCCTTTTTAGGTTCATGCCAATAGTAATAGGCAGATAATAAGCATAGTACAACATTTCCAATTGCCCAAAGTACCTCTTCAACTTGAGTACATGAGGACTAACCGATGCTCTTTGCTCGTGTCGCAAGTCATGAAGTGTGTCAACTAGGTCGAACAACTCCACTCCGGATTGCTTTTCGTACAAAGACTTGAGCTCGTTAATCATATCACGAGGAAAAAAAAATTCAAATTGCTTTTGAAGGTCGGCATTCATGCTTCCCAACAAGCAATCTCATTGTGTCTATCGTACCGAGCATTGTATGCAACCAACTCTTCAGTTGAAGCATTAGCTCCCGGAACAACGGGTGTCTGCTCTTCAAGGATTTCAGTTTTCTTTTCAGCTCTTAGAACTATTCTTAGCTGACGAAACAATCATTGAAGTTAGGTCCAGAAAGTTTTTCTCTTTCTAGCATCTACCTGAAAGCCAATTGGTGTATGTTTTGAGAAGGATTTGTTGTTGCCATCTCTAAAACAGACAAAAGTTCAATTATCGGTATTTTCGATAATAATCCTTAAGAAATGTAATTTACCCTTGTTAAATTCATTTAACAATTAATTTCATTAAGGCTAGGATCCAATTGACATACAATCATTTCATCAGTTGATCTGCTAGAAATGACGGTACTCAAAAGGTAATCGACGATCAATAATTGCATTCATGCAATTCCTAGAGATATGGGACTTACAACAACACTTTAAAGGGGTATTAAGTGTTTTGTAAACATGTTTTGTCCCATCTTATGCCACGGGTCAAGGATCTCACCTCTTAACTCGTTTTAAGTCGCCCAATTAAGAACATGTAAATAGTCCACCACCGGTCTCACGGTGGAGTGGTAATCTACCTTGAAGAGATACAATTCGCCTACGGTCTCACGTAGGAGCGAAAAGCACTGGCAAGTGTTCTAAGCAAAATGGGTGGCAATGACTTAACTTTAAATGGGTAATGCATTTGATGTGAATAAAAAGTTTATGTATGGAGACTCATGCAAATCTTCATAACATAATGTTTAATAAAATCATTTTTATAGTCTTAACAACACAAGAGAGCTCGGTAGCTCCATTTGAACGCACAAAGAAGCGCAAGGGCAAAGGTTTGCGATGAATGCAATTAAAAACACGCCCTTTTAGGAGGCTAACGCACTCCGACTTATACCTCTCTTAGAGTTTGTTCAAATGGGTGAGCCGGTGTATCTCAAGGTTGTAAGACACCAATTTTATTAATGAAATCTCTATTTCGATAGTTCTTAGTCAAGTTTATTCTTTTCTTCAAAATAATTTTTGCATCACCTTTATAGCTCTTTATAAACACGCAAAAATTAATAAACTTACTAATTACCGAACTAATTAATCATGTAACAAGTTAAGGTAGGCCACCTAAACATGGTCACTATGGTTCATGCATATGTTTAAAGCCGGCTCCCCCTTCCGAAGAAGAGGACCACATACATCAAGTTGCCTTGATTGCGTAAGCCTTTAAACAACTTAATTAACAATTAATTCACATAAACACATTCTGACTGGAAATTTCCAGTAGCTTCACGACCTATTTAGCCCTGTTTCTGGTCAGAATCAAGCTTCGACCAGAACTACAAAGTTGTAGCCCTATGTGTTGGTTACCTACTGTCCAAAGCACGACTTCTAACTCATTACAGATTAAAATATATGAATTTTTTAGTGAACTGTTACAAAGCAGAAAAATCACACGAAAAATTCACATAGTCACACAATTATCTAATAATTAACCCTAATTATTGGATCATCATGCTTTGCTAAATATATCTCTATATATCAGTAATAATCACAAGTAATTTTGCATGAATTCTTGTGATTTTACTTTTATTTAACAACTTTAAATAATTAAGATACACATAACATGCAATTTATACAAATAAATCATGTCAATTCACAAACTCAAAACTTGCCATGAGGGTTTCAATCTCCATTGAATTAGGTTAATTTAATTAAACAAAAAACCCTAATTTTATTTAATTATTCGATTTTAATTAAAAAAAAAAAAGAAAAACTTTTAATTATTTAACAATTAATTAAAAAAACCAACCCTTAACCCCCTTCAAGTTTTGATCTTTGTAATTAATAGATCACATATGTGGCTCGTGATACCACTGTTAGAATATGAGCACATAAACATATAACAATTCACGAGTACGCAGCGGAAAGAAACGTATATGTAATCAAATTAATTAACAAAGAGAGAATCGAAACGTGTACCTTTGCGCAAAGCTTCCAATAATATTATTAATAATAAGATTATTATTATTTAGGGTTTAAAGAAAACCCCCTCTACGATCGCACACTAGACACCCCTATACCGTATGCTAGTACCCCGATCACGATCAACACACCCCTTTGTATATATATATCCCTTTCATTCGAAACCCCTTCAGTGTACGAAACCAATTTGTTGTTATCAACAAATCCCACCATAATTAATGCAAGGTATTAATTATACAAGTTTCCATATAGTAAATCGAATGATATAAAAAATCGAACAACCCTTAGAGGGTTCGGCCGATTTACAAGGGAGGAAGAAAAGAGAGGATTTCTTATGTGAATGAATGCTTAAACCCTTAGATTTTAGCATCTATTTATAGGGAGATATTAGGGTATAATGACTTGGTGATCAAGTCAATTTAAGGCCTCTAATGAGCCTTCAAAACCGCCCCCGCCCCCCCTTTACAATTTCACAATTTAATCCTCCTTTAAATTAATTAAATACAATTAACCCCTTAATCTTATTTAAATTAATCATTTCGTGATCAAATTTAATTAATATATTACTTTAATATATCAATTAATAATATAGAGTTACCGTGTCATTTCGTTTGACCTCGTAGGCTTAAATTACTTCCGGACATGCGTTTATTATAACGTGATCACATACCAACACAAATGGAGATGGCGTGCTTTATACAAACCTCATAACCTCTGGGCTAGAGTGATTACTGAAATCCATGGGGAGGATTGTTTCCTTAGACTTACTGCAAAAAAAAATGGTCTATGGTCAAGAATTGCCTTTACCGCGCGTGACATTCACAACATCTCGACCGTTGGTCCCAACTGTATCAAGCGTAAAGTTGGTAATGGTAATCAAACAAAGTTCTGGAAAGACCACTAGTGTGGTGATGGAAGTCTCAAGAATAAATATCCTAGATTGGTTGAGCTTGACACGGATAAGGACTGCCTCATTAGCGATAGAAGGAATATTGCAGACTGGAAATGGAGTTGGCGAAGACCGTTAAGAATCAACCGGGAAAATCAAACGCTTCGAAATTTAGTTAATGACATTCCAAACGATCTGCCCATTGATGTATGTGATAAATGGATCTGGGATTTTAATGGTAAAAATGAATTCTCGGTTGCTCATTTGCGCAAGACTATTGATCATGAGTGCCTCCCAACCGATGGTAATGTAAAAACTTTGTGGAACAGACTTGTCCCTAAGAAAATTAATTTGTTTATATGGAGATTAAGACATGCTGCAATTCCAACGAGTATCAACCTATTTGCAAGAGGCATAGATGTAAGTACTTTTCGATGCCATCTTTGTCGAGATGGGATCAAACTTATTGATCATATCTTCCAGATGTGTAAGCTTGCTGAGACTCTAGGAAGCTGCTGAACGCTTGGCTTCGATTAGATATTCCAGATGCAACCCCTGAAGACGTACTTAAGTGGAACGATAATTTAAGACTTCCATTTAAAAGTCGACAAAGGATTCAACTATATTATTCGTTTGGTGGTGGTACATATGGAAAACTAGAAACAACAAGCTTCATAACAATATCCAGGAGAACTGTGTGGGTATCTTTAATGCGGTCGTCTCTATGACATTTGTTTGGGTTCACAATCGAGACAAAAAAATGGTTCGAGTTGGGATGTTTGGAATGAGTACCCTCTTGGCAATGGATAGACTTGCTGCTTGTTTATTGGACCAAGTGGCTCTTTTATAGTCTATTCTGGTCGCGAGATTATGGTCGCATGGAGCTTTCACTTTTGTCATGGAGCTCTCTGGTTTTGCGTGGTTACTCTTGAGAGGCTGATCATGGAGCTTTTCGTTTTCCCCACTTTGCAAATGGTGCTGCTGTCTTTATGTTGGACCGTTTTCCTTTTCTATCTGTATTTTTGGTCACCTTCTTCGGTAGTTCCTCGAGACATGAATGAGATTACATCAAAAACACCACGAGGTAAAAACCGGTGGCTCGCCCTCGTTGGTTGGGAGTTTTTTCTTGTGTCTTGGGTAACTGTAATTTGCACGAGTTTTTTTCCACTCCTTTTGTAATCCTCGCAGTTAATGTTTCGAGACGGGTCTAGAATTGTTGTATTTGTTTTCATTCTAGATTTACTTGTAATAGTATCTTTTGGCAGCTAGCGCCTTGCTAGTTGCTTATATTAATAAAATTTCGCCGTTCTAATAAAAAAAGATAAGCAGATACAAAACTATGAATTAAGCATTATATTTGTTGTCAAAATATATTTATAAAATCCATAATCACCAACAGTGGTATCAGAGCCTCTTATGTTATTATATGATTAATGTTATTTATTAATATATATTAGTTTTGATTAAGTAAAGTATGTGTTCAACCAAACTTTTATATGTTTGGGTGATTATAAAACTTTGGTTTTATTTTCATTAGATCACATCTTAAAAGATCAAAATATGTGTATATATGTTGATAAATAATCCGCTTCGTTTTCATTGTCAATATATAGTTGTTTTTAATCATATTGGATGTCGTTTCTTTTAACAATTTTTGTTAAAATGATTTATACCTTGGGGTATTTTTCATTAGATCACATCATAAAATATCAAAATATGTGTATATATGTTGATAAATAATCCGCTTCGTTTTCATTGTCAATATATAGTTGTTTTTAATCATATTGGATGTCGTTTCTTTTAACAATTTTTGTTAAAATGATTTATACCTTGGGGTATTTTTCATTATAGATCACATCATAAAATATCAAAATATGTGTATATATGTTGATAAATAATCCGCTTCGTTTTCATTGTCAATATATAGTTGTTTTTAATCATATTGGATGTCGTTTCTTTTAACAATTTTTGTTAAAATGATTTATACCTTGGGGTATTTTTCATTATAGATCACATCATAAAATATCAAAATATGTGTATATATGTTGATAAATAATCCGCTTCGTTTTCATTGTCAATATATAGTTGTTTTTAATCATATTGGATGTCGTTTCTTTTAACAATTTTTGTTAAAATGATTTATACCTTGGGGTATTTTTCATTATAGATCACATCATAAAATATCAAAATATGTGTATATATGTTGATAAATAATCCGCTTCGTTTTCATTGTCAATATATAGTTGTTTTTAATCATATTGGATGTCGTTTCTTTTAACAATTTTTGTTAAAATGATTTATACCTTGGGGTATTTTTCATTATAGATCACATCATAAAATATCAAAATATGTGTATATATGTTGATAAATAATCCGCTTCGTTTTCATTGTCAATATATAGTTGTTTTTAATCATATTGGATGTCGTTTCTTTTAACAATTTTTGTTAAAATGATTTATACCTTGGGGTATTTTTCATTAGATCACATCATAAAATATCAAAATATGTGTATATATGTTGATAAATAATCCGCTTCGTTTTCATTGTCAATATATAGTTGTTTTTAATCATATTGGATGTCGTTTCTTTTAACAATTTTTGTTAAAATGATTTATACCTTGGGGTATTTTTCATTATAGATCACATCATAAAATATCAAAATATGTGTATATATGTTGATAAATAATCCGCTTCGTTTTCATTGTCAATATATAGTTGTTTTTAATCATATTGGATGTCGTTTCTTTTAACAATTTTTGTTAAAATGATTTATACCTTGGGGTATTTTTCATTATAGATCACATCATAAAATATCAAAATATGTGTATATATGTTGATAAATAATCCGCTTCGTTTTCATTGTCAATATATAGTTGTTTTTAATCATATTGGATGTCGTTTCTTTTAACAATTTTTGTTAAAATGATTTATACCTTGGGGTATTTTTCATTATAGATCACATCATAAAATATCAAAATATGTGTATATATGTTGATAAATAATCCGCTTCGTTTTCATTGTCAATATATAGTTGTTTTTAATCATATTGGATGTCGTTTCTTTTAACAATTTTTGTTAAAATGATTTATACCTTGGGGTATTTTTCATTATAGATCACATCATAAAATATCAAAATATGTGTATATATGTTGATAAATAATCCGCTTCGTTTTCATTGTCAATATATAGTTGTTTTTAATCATATTGGATGTCGTTTCTTTTAACAATTTTTGTTAAAATGATTTATACCTTGGGGTATTTTTCATTAGATCACATCATAAAATATCAAAATATGTGTATATATGTTGATAAATAATCCGCTTCGTTTTCATTGTCAATATATAGTTGTTTTTAATCATATTGGATGTCGTTTCTTTTAACAATTTTTGTTAAAATGATTTATACCTTGGGGTATTTTTCATTATAGACACATCCTTAAAGATCAAAATATGTGTATATATGTTGATAAATAATCCGCTTCGTTTAAAATTGGATGACTTAATCGAGTCTAGAGGTGAGACCGCGACCCGAGGCAAGGATGAGACTAAACATGCCAGCATGACACTAGATGTCATAAGTCCCATAAGGATCTAAGAATTGCACTTGTAATGTAATTGGTGCCCGTCACCTACCAATTGAATCCATCATTGCTAGCAGATCATCAACTGATGTGGTGATGGAAGTACAATGTGGATCTTAGCCTTTTACGTAAATTAATTGTTTTAATATAAATAAAACTTGGGTAGTTAATTTTATAAAAGGATAATTATCAAAGATACTAAACAAACTTTGTCTATTTTGTAGGTGTCAACAAACGAAACTAAGCAGTATAACGAACAACTTGAAGTAGCATGTCTTATGCTTGCTAGCATGACCCCTGAGCTCCAAAAGAACTTAGAGGACTACAATGCATATGACATGATTGAGGAACTTAAGACTATGTTCCAACAACAAAAGACATAAAAAGAATACACTGAAAACCTAAACCTTGGAACACATTCCTTCAAATTCACAGGACCGGCTTAACGATTTTGATGGCCTTAAACGAGACTTAATTTGGAGGCCTTTTACATATTTATGAAAAAATCCTTCCCCTATATCTGGGCCTTGAAACGAAGACAAATTTAATAGAAATTTACGGTATAAACGACAGTAGTTGTAGTCCAGAAAATTTGGAAAAAAGAATGTATATGAATGGTAAAAAATGACACGTTTGTTAAAAGGGGCAAATCAATATTATCCAAAACAATAAAATCAATATTATTCAAAACAAGTTGAGAAAGAATTCACATTTACTTTCATTTATACTGGTTAACTTCATCTCTCTTAGATATCTATTTCACCTATCTTATATATACTCTTTAACATTAGATATATATATAGAAGGAGAGAGAAGCACTAGGTATATTAGCAATGGAAGGAATGAATCTGAACAACAAAGAAGCACCAATGAAACGCCCCAAACCATTTTAAATTGAAAATCATAAAACAAATTGAAACTTAATATTAAACAAGTTGGATGATTTTATACTTAGAAAAATATTGCAAATTTTCGTCAAAAATCAAAGTCATCAAATTTGAAAAACAACAAATGGAATCTTCTTAATATGTTAATATAAGACTACTGTACAAGTTTCGGGTCTCGGAAAAGTCAAACGAATCCCGAACAAAAATTTTGGAAAAAAAGTCAGAAGGTTTGACGGTCGATGTTCCAGCATCGGCCGTCAACATCGACCATCAAAACAACAACGTCCGTCAGATTCAGTTTCGTAAATTTTGACACTAACTATCTTCAGGAGTGACCGTCAACATTGACCATAAGATATAAACAGCCGTCAACTGCAGTTTCAACCAAAACATGTACTTTTTGACGTAATTCAATTTACGACTCAATTCCAAACCTTTCAAAACACTTTAACTAACCAAATAAGCTGAAAACATGTGATTAAACATTTCAGAATCCTTCACTTACTTGATGAACCAAAGTTACAAGCAAATAGAACATTCATCCAACATTACCAAAGTTTTTCAAAGTTAAGGATTCCAAAGTTTATAATTTGCAACCCATGACATCAAAACCATCATTTACATTATACAAATTACAAGCTTGGGCTACTTGGTAGCACATGGACATTCGGGATCTTCTAACCATCAAAAGCGATAAATGGTAAGAAACGTCTTACCCAAAAGCTTCACACAAATTTCTTCTAATTGTTCACTTCTTTACCACGACTACTACCTTGCCCTATAAAATAGTAAACACTAAAACAATAAGCAAAACGCTTAGTGAATGCATATACATATAAACATACTCAAGTTACCATTAAGCACAAGATTAGGATATAGCCTTAACATTAGCCATGCCATCTTGCATACAAATCAAAACAGAAATTTAAGTGATATGGATCCATACACATATTGCTAGTAGGACTTTACCCACCTACTAGTCTTTAACAAACAATCATGCTAGTAGGAATTTACCAACCTACTAGTCTTTCACAAATACAATTGCTAGTAGGAATTTACCCGCCTACTAGTCTTTAACAACAATAATGCTAGTAGGAATTTACCCACCTACTAGTCTTTCACAAATACAATTGCTAGTAGGAATTTACCCACCTACTAGTCTTTCACAAATACAATTGCTAGTAGGAATTTACCCACCTACTAGTCTTTCACAAATACAATTGCTAGTAGGAATTTACCCACCTACTAGTCTTTCAATATCAACAATCAAATGAGTCATAGGAATTTACCCATCTATGACTCTAATTAACATGAATATGAGTATGTGTATATACACTCACCTCCTATTTGGCTACTAGGCTTAATTACACAATCTTCTCCACCACCTAAACAAAATCATATCACATAAGTTCTATAACCACAACTTTTTCTCTAATAACAAACCAAATTCTCAATGAACCAATCCCTTAGAGTGTTTGGCTACACAATGCTACTCAAAACCATTTTGATAGTAAAATTCTATATCACATATACTAGCCAAACACCAAAATATGAGATTATCAATATGGAGGTTTTTCATCATCAAAATGCTTACTCATATCAACTATCAATTTCTCATTCAAAATTACTAGGGCTTTACTTGAAAACTCCCAAATAATAAAAAACCCCCAAATTTCAAGATTATGAACCCTAATTCAATTAACATAATTTTTAGCTTTAATTCTTACCTTCAAGAAAAGAAAATAACAAGAAGCAATTGAAACTCCAAATTCTCCATTTTCTTCTTGTGGAATTCGACCCACACTAAAGCATCACCTAACAATCTCCTTAAGAATTGATTTTTTTGATTATTATGAGGATTGAAAAGTGAATGGAAATGAAATTAGAATTACACCCTCACACACAATAAGATTGATGATTGAAGAAGAAATGTGGAGAAGGAAGTAAGTGGAAGTATGACTTCTAAGAAATAATATGGCTGTCATTCTTGTGGCTATGACACGTTTTTATCAAATAAAATAAGGGTATTATACCCGCTAGCCACTAAAGTTCCAACTCAATTAACCCCATATCTCAAAACAAAATAATAGGAAATTATTTTAATGTCAAAACTACAATAAGGGTTAATTTTATTTACCTTAAAAATGTTGGGGTGTTACAACCGACCAGGGTAGTCAAGGGAGTGGAGGTGCAATGGCTGTTTAATCTTTGAGAAAATTACATTTTTCGTCCCCAAAGTTGGCATGTTTTTTACTTTTCGTATTATAAGTGAAAAAATATCAATTGTTACACCCGAGGGACGAAAAGTGAAAAACGTGCCAACTTCAGAGACGAAAAATGTAATTTACTCTATATTTTTATTTTTTATAATATAAAAAATAAAAGTAAATAAAAATAATAAATAATTTTTTTCTTCAATCTTTCCCTGCAATTTGAATCCGATTCGAGGTCTCGAATTTTTGCTCTTTTTGGTTCACATTCTTGCACTTGATCAAAATCTTTCACCATTAAACAACCCCAAAAATCAGCAAATAACAACAAAATCCATACAAAAAACATATACATACAAATATACATACAATTAACATTAATTTCATAAAGAATATAAAAGGAAAAAATCAAACCTGGGTTCTTAAACAATCCTGGGTATTTCTTGTATATATGCGCACACAAAAACCGACCACCACTACCACCGTTACTCAAACCCGACCAATCTGGGTTCTTCAATTCGGATCTTGGTCTTCAATGGGGTTTCAGATCTGGAATGGATTTTCGGGTCTCGATCTAGATGGTAGATGAGAAGATGTTGGAGATGAATGTTGAAAAGAATGGTGGTCAGAATCGTGGTGGCGGCCGGTTGGTGGTTGCAGTTATGGTGGCCGACTGGTGGTGCATAAGTGGTGGCCGGAATGGTGGAGTGGTGATTAAGAGATAGTAGATTAAGAGAGAATAAAAAGGTTTGGTTTTTATTCTTATTCTTATGTTAAACAAAGCTTGCAAATGTCATACATATACATATATACATATACAGAAATGATATATATGTGTGTGTGTTGAGGTGAAGTAAGATCTGAGTTTTTGGGAATGATGGATTCAAATTGCAGGGAAAGATTGAAGAAAAAAAATTATTTATTATTTTTATTTGTTTTTAAATTTTATATTATAAAAAAAAATATAGAGTAAATTACATTTTTCGTCCCTGAAGTTGGCACGTTTTTCACTTTTCGTCCCTCGGGTGTAACGGGCAAATGACATTAATACCCTCACGTGTTTAGCACGTGCATACGTTAACGGCCAAAAACGAACGCCGTCTAGGGGAAGGACCTTGATTGCAAAATGTTGCCAACTTTAAGGTAAAAATTGATATTTTTTCACTTAAGGGACGAAAAGTGAAAAATGTGTCAACTTAAGGGACGAAAAGTGTAAAATTGCCAACTTCTGGGACGAAAAGTGTAATTTACCCTTAATTTGATATTCATGTATAATTTGGGGGCTTTGAAGTTTGGGGGCTTTAGGCCATTGCCTAGCCCAAATACACTGTTGGGCCGGCTCTGCAAATTCATCATCTTTATCGTGGCGGCTGCTGCTGTAATTCACAGACTTCAAACCACCCCTTTTTATTAATCCTTCAAATTTCCATATCGTATAATATCAGGTACATATATGCTTCGATTTCAGCTCTTCTATTTAATCAACTGTATGTATATATTATGTATGTGTGTTTTTAGGGCTTTAAACATCAACTTTTTCCATCCATATATATTTCCAACTCAACATTTGGATATAAATTCTTGCATTGCATTACCACAACCAAATACTCGTAGCTAATAAAAATACTTTAATAATTTTAATAACAGGGGTTAATTGTGAGTTATCATACCCTAGTCTGCTAGCTGAACCTCTACTTTTACACTCCCCGCCCTCGTCTTAGCGTTTTGTTTTTAATAGTGTATGTTTTTCTTAATACAACTTTGTGCTGTTAGTTATCTTATATGTTTAGGTCTACACTCTACACTATTATGCTATAATTTTTTGTTATTTGTTGTAGCCTGAAATTCAATGGGGAAACTTCTTGTAAGCTCTGTAACGGAGTTAAAGAAGAAAGAAAAGAGAGAGAAGAAGGCTAAAGGTGGAGGCTTTGAATCCTTAAATTTAAGTCCAAATGTTTTTAGAGGTGTTAAACGTAAAGGGTATAGAGTACCTACTCCTATACAACGTAAAACCATGCCTCTCATTCTATCCGGTGCCGATGTTGTTGCCATGGCAAGAACGGGGTCCGGTAAAACCGCAGCCTTTTTGGTTCCTATGCTCGAGAAGCTGCAGCAGCATGTCTCTCAGTCTGGTGTTAGAGCCCTTATTTTGTCTCCTACTCGGGATCTTGCTCTTCAGACTTATAAGTTTGCCAATGAGCTTGGCAGATTTACAGACCTTCATGTTAGTTTGTTGGTTGGTGGTGATAGTATGGAAAGTCAGTTTGAAGATTTGTCCAAGAATCCCGATATCATAATCGCCACTCCTGGTAGATTGATGCATCATCTGGAAGAGGTGGTCGATATGTCCTTGAAGTCAGTTGAATATCTGGTATTTGATGAAGCTGACAGTCTTTTTAGCATGGGTTTTAAAGAACAGCTACACAGAATCCTTGAGCAGCTTAGTGACAATAGGCAAACTTTACTTTTTAGTGCTACCTTACCAAGTGCTCTTTACGATTTTGCCACCGCAGGTCTTCGGGACCCTCAACTTGTGCGCCTTGATTTAGAGACCAAAATTAGTCCTGACTTGAAACTTACCTTTTTTACCTTAAGACAGGAAGAAAAATTAGCTGCTTTGCTGTATTTGCTCAGGGAACATATCAGATCCGATGAGCAATCGTTGATATTCGTATCCACAAAGCATCATGTTCAGTTTCTTGAGCTTTTGTTAAGGGAAGAGGGTATAGAGCCTTCTATTTGTTATGGTGATATGGATCAAGATGATCGCAAGATAAATGTCCAACGATTTAGATCAAGAAAAACTATGTTTCTTATTGTGACAGATATTGCAGCTAGAGGAATCGATATCCCACTGCTTGATAACGTTATCAATTGGGATTTCCCTCCTAAACCAAAACTTTTTGTGCATCGGGTGGGTCGGGCTGCAAGGGCTGGTCGAACTGGTACCGCTTTTTCCTTTGTCACGGCGGATGACATGGCTTTTCTTCTTGATCTACATCTTTTTCTTTCTAGACCAATTAGACCTGCACCCACTGAGGAAGAGGTTTTGCGAGATATGAAAGGGGTAACATCGGAAATCGATCATGCAATGGCTAATGGAGTGACCGTGTTTGGTCGTTTTCCCCAAACTGCTATTGATCTTGTTGCAGATAGAGTTCGTGAAATACTTGATTCGTCCACGGAGTTAGACTGTCTGATCAGACCTTGTGAAAGAGCATTCCGTTTGTATATGAAAACAAAAGAGAAGCCTTCTAGGGAGTCTATTAAAAGAGCTAAAAATATGCCGCGTGAAGGGCTGCATCCGATGTTCATGAAGGTACTAGGCGGCGATGAATTGTCGGCTCTAGCATTTTCTGAGAACTTAAAAGCATACAGGTAATTTGGTGTTAATAGTGATGCACACCTTTCTTTCTTTTTTGTATTTTCATTAGATATCAATATCTACCTCTCACTTCACGTGTCAACTAATATCAGAGCAAAGCAAACTGTTTTGGAATCTGAAGGTCATGCTGCCAAAGCAAAGCATCTGAAGGTACTTAATTTTGTCAGTTTTTATAACAACTATGATTTTGGTTAGACCTTTTTTATGAATAATTGAACACATACTATTTTCAGGGACCTTCTAGCCAATGGGTTGATGTGATGAAGATGAAAAGAGCTATTCATGAGGGAATTATTAATAAAGTAAACCAGCAGCAAAAGCAGCAATCTAGCAATCATACAGCAAAGGTGAATATCATATGAATTTCATTCCATCAGAATGTTTTCGGCTAATCATTATATTGATCCAATGATTGATCGCATGTTCTTAATTCTTTATTTTCTAGATATATATCAGTCAACACTCGAATACATTTTCATTATTAAGATGTACATCCTGTCATTTTTTATGTGATAATGTATCTACACATATACATTAGGCAACCCAACCCTATATTCAAAAGTTTTTACTAAAGGCCGACAAGATATTATATTAGTTCTGTTGTCCCACTGAATATCAGTTTATCTTGTACTAAATTTGACAAGAAACTTGTTTGAAAATTATAAAATGACAAAATATCTCAAGTTGGTATTTCTTGATACATTTAGAGTTCTAGTTCGAGAAATTTTTCTTTGAGTTCAGTCAAGTATATTTCTGAAATCCATCTAAAGTCGACTCTTAGGCATATTTGTCATTTTGTAACTCTTGTGGTAAAATCTTAAAAAAATTGGGATTCTTGTCATGTTATAATTTTCCAACAAGTTTTTTTTGTTTAAAATCAATGGTTGTATGACCATCCCCCCTTGCATGAGGTCTTGAGTTCAAGCCTTGGGGAGGACATAGGAATTAAGTCCCTTTATGAGGGCTTGGCTTGGGTATACCCAGGTTCAAGTCTGAGGGGGCAGGGTTTACCCCTATTAATCGTCGTGCCTTCGGGCGGATTAGTAGGGGGTTTTCCCCCCATCGGGTATTTGAAATAGGCATTTCTACTTCGAGGGAGCTCTCTAGCGCGGACCCGGTTAAGACAACGTATGCTAGACCTCCCGCTGTCGAATCGCGACACGAAGTTTCCCAAGAAATTCACCTTTCAAAAAAAAAGAATTTGAAAAATATATACTTGGACAGTTGTGTGGCCTATAAAGTTTCAGTGACAATGTTTATGGAGGCCATCCAATTATTCAACTGTGTTTATTCACCCATTTACTAAAGTTTAGTACGTCGTTCATTTATTTATTTACTTTCATATATATAAGGAACATATCGAAATATATAAAATGTGAAGAATGACCATTCACTAAAATATTAAAGATGATAAAATTTATAACTCGGAGCTAATGTTTATTACTCTTCTCTCAAAAGTTGTAAGTTGAAGAAGTGATACACATTTTAATTAGCTTGCATTATTCTAATTTTAGTACACATTTTAATTAGCTTGCATTACCCTAATTTTGTGAAGGGGCATAAGGCATTGGCACATTGCTGCATAGTCTTTTGAGTCTTTAATCTTTTACCCTGTACCTGAAACAGCTTTATGTTTTGCAGGACATGGAAATTGAAGACAATACATTACAAGGCACGGGAAAAAAAGGTTTGTTACTTTTTTGAATATAATAAAAAGAAGGGCAAATGAGTTTAAACTTTAAAAGGTATCTTAGTTTTCCATTTTTACTTTATTGGGTATAAACCAAAAACTCCTCCTATTTGTAAATTAAGGGTGGGTAAAATCAGCCTATCATGAGTACTAAAACAACTACCCGGTATTAAGAATCCTACGTGGCAGTGGTTTTGTGTGTGTTTTGGCCATGTGTCTATTTCAACATCATTTTCTCTATCTACAATTTTAGTTTTGACCAGATTTTTCTTATTCCTGGATTTTTTTTCAGTAGTAAATTAGTAATGGCTTCTTGTTATCCCACTCAAAATCAACAATATTAGTTCTTTCTATTTGGTTTTATCCCCCACGTCTTTCATTTTCCAAACTTGGATTATCATCCACACCAATCATATCGATTTCGTTCCTTCTATTTCTTCAATTGATTCTTCCAAATCCCTAACCAAAATCCCCCCATTTCATAAATCTAAACAATTTCATCTTCTTCAATCTGATAATAATAATAGTATTTATAAATAATAATAATAATAATAAGTGACGAACAGTGGATTTCGAGATTACTCCAAACAGGATGAATACATCATAAACGATAAGATCTGGATCTTTCTCCTTCGTACCTTTTGAATCTTTCATGGCGGCCATGAATGTGCATCGACATTACGGTGGAGACAGGAATCACTTTTGGGTTCCTAAGACTCAGAACAGTAACCCTGGGACTTCTTCACCGTAAGCAACCTTGTTGCATGTAAATATTTTATTTCACCGAAGCACATAACCAAATTCTCCGATTCCGATTCCTGTTTGTTTATTTGGGGATTAGGGTTTGTTGACGGAAATAGTGGCACTGGTGCCGGTGGCGGCTATGCTCGCAGTGATGGTGGCGGCTATCGGTGCCGGTGGCGGCTATGCTCGCAGTGATGGTGGCGGCTATCGGAGACGGTGACAGTGCTAGAAATCCCTCGTTACAAACTCTTTGAAATCATTCTTTTATGTTTTTGGGTTTGTTTTGTTTTTTTACTGTCATAAAAATCCAAGCTTTCCGAATATTGTTTTTGTATTCTTGAATCATTTGTTGTGATAAAAATTTAAGTTCTGTGAATCTTTCGTTCAAATTTAAGTTTGATTTGGGTATATTTACTGATTCAGATTTACAGATTCAGAGATGATGTTTTTTGTTTTGAAACAATTTGTGATTTAGGTATTTGATATGTATGGTGATGATGATCTAGGTATTTGACAAACAAGCCATCATTAACAACAATCTGTGATGGTTAAGATGTGATTTGGGTATTAGACAAACAATTTATGAATTTTATTAGCAAAATTTTGATCTGGGTATGATGATGACGATGATGATGATCTGGGTAGGATGATGTCATCTGGGTATGGTATGGTCACAAGATATCTTCCAACTTTCCAAGCATGCCAACTAGGACAAAACCGCCATAGGTGGCAGGCGGTATTTTTAAACCCTACATTATTGTCAATTTACACTGTCGATTACCATAATAGAAGGGTTTTTGGTGTATACCCAGAAAAGTAAAAATAGATAAGTAAGATACCTTTTAAACTCATCTGCCCTAAAAAGAATTCTGTATCACTGTGGGTAAGGGGTCCCTCTGATTTTTTTACTTACTCATATATCAATTTTAGCATGTCTTATTGATGAGGGCACTAAGTTGTAAATCCGAAATGCCCGTGATACTATTCTTTTCTATATGTAATTGTACATGAGTGTGTAAAAAGTTACGTATCCGGAGTTGCTCATTCCTAATTTGGAATTCGTATTTTGCAGTTTCTGGTAGTAAAAGGAAGGCACAGAGCTTCAAGGATGAGGAGTTCTTTATTAGTTCAGTGCCAACAAATCAAGTAGGTTAATTTCCTCGTACAGTATATACTATAGTGCTTTTTATTATTCCTTAGAGAGTTGGATGCTAATCTTCCTGCTTTTGTCTACAAAAGGAAGGCGCAAAGCTTCAATTCTAATTTACCTTCCAAATACCACCACTTTCTGGACCACTTTGTTCTATTTTAATATCTGACCTCTTCTTAATGTCATTATGTTCAGCATTTTGAGGCAGGCCTGTCAGTCAGAGGTAACCAAGGCTTTTCTTCCAACAGGTAAAGGTGAACACGTTTTGATCATTATCTTTTCGTCTTTTAATAATTACAGAGGATGTTTAAACATTTTCTTATGGTTAAATGATTCAGCTATGACTATATATATATGTCAAGTATTCCGTAAACTGCAAAGTAGGATTTTATAATAACAAATAATCGCATGGAAACAATATTGGCAAATGTACTATTTGTTAATGAGAGCAACCAACAGGATCAGAAATATAAACTAGTGTCTAGCACTCTCTACCAAATTACTGGTGGTGGCTTTCTGGTATTCAGTTAAATAAGCAACCTACGACCTAAAGGCAATACCAGTTATTTCGATTTTCCGTTTTCGTTAACCGAAAATTTCTGTTTGGTTATGGGTATGCCTAAAAGCCATTGACAATGAGCGATGCAATTATAATGCTAAAGAGATTGTACATTTTACACGAAGCTTGGCAATGTACCAGTTAAAGCACCTCTGATACCTAAGGGAACCATTTTATTCTGTTAGATTAAAAAATGAAGTGTCGAGATTGGATATGAACACATGTGAAAAAAATGAGCAAACTCATGTAAAGAAAGGTATGCACATATGCTGTGATTACCATCTTGGCCTTCCATTGTAGGTCTAAGGGCTTCAGATTGGTTCTCAAGTCTTCCATGGCTCTCAAATGAACCCACGTATGTCGGGTTGATTTTTATTTGTCTTCTTCATTGCAACCAATGATTTAGTATAGCTGTATTGATTAATCAATAGGTTGCAGTCTGCTGTTCTTGACCTAGCTGCTGATGATGGCGCGGGATTACAAAAACAGAAGTCTGCATATCATTGGGATAAGGTTTAAAGTTGAATTTGTATCAATTCTTCACTTGTCTTTTGCTATTTTCTAAACCCTTTGACTAATTTGATGGCAGAGGAGTAAAAAGTATGTCAAGTTGAACAATAATGACCGGGTCTCAGCAAGTGGGAAGGTATATTTTGAGCACTTGAATCTATAAAACACACTACAGACATGGATTCTTTGTATGAGCTCATAGTTTATTATATACTTGCAATGGTGTACAGATTATTACAGAGAGCGGTTCAAAAGGAAAGGCCAATAAAACTGGAATATATGAAAAATGGAAAGCAAGAACGCATAATAAGATATCTTTCCAAGGAACAAACAGTGAAGGAAGTCCCGTGGATTCTACGAGCGTCAAAGGTATGCGCGGACTTTAACATGTTCTTTATATAACACACGGGCTTTTATAAAAAAATATAGATATTAAAATACAAAACAGCATATTCATACTTACCATAGTGTTTTTAATGTTCACTTTTGAAAGATATTATTAATAGAGTTAAAGATTATGGGAGTTGGTAAAACGATACAAAAAGTCACGCATCTTATATTCAAATGTACAACTGTATGATGCATACATTTTTGTGTATGACCAAAATCTTTTGTGCAAGGATCATTACCCTTTTGTTTATGGATTACTAAATTTGATGGCAGAGGAGTAAAAAATATGTCAAGTTGAACAATAATGACCGGGTCTCAGCAAGTGGGAAGGTATATTTTGAGCACTTGAATCTATAAAACACACTACAGACATGGATTCTTTGTATGAGCTCATAGTTTATTATATACTTGCAATGGTGTACAGATTATTACAGAGAGCGGTTCAAAAGGAAAGGCCAATAAAACTGGAATATATGAAAAATGGAAAGCAAGAACGCATAATAAGATATCTTTCCAAGGAACAAACAGTGAAGGAAGTCCCGTGGATTCTACGAGCGTCAAAGGTATGCGCGGACTTTAACATGTTCTTTATATAACACACGGGGTTTTATAAAAAAAATAGATATTAAAATACAAAACAGCATATTCATACTTACCATAGTGTTTTTAATGTTCACTTTTGAAAGATATTATTAATAGAGTTAAAGATTATGGGAGTTGGTAAAACGATACAAAAAGTCACGCATCTTATATTCAAATGTACAACTGTATGATGCATACATTTTTGTGTATGACCAAAATCTTTTGTGCAAGGATCATTACCCTTTTGTTTATGGATTACTAAATTTGATGATATAAAATTCTTAACATAAAGTATTAAAATTGCTAGATAAACTATGAAAAGTTTTTTCATAAGAGGAATGAGAATTTGAGTTTATGTACTTAACTTTTATCGTTAAATTAAAATAACTGGATTTTTTGGGTTTTGTAAATAATAACGTTATCGTACCCTTTTTTATGTTCCCCCATCAACACTTAAAATCTTGATGTTCTCCAATCAATTCTTAAAAAACAAATTTCTTAAATATTGTTCAATCAGTGGTTCAATTTCTATCCCCCTGTTACAAAAGTTTTTAGTTTGATTTAAACAAATCAGAGTGGTCGATAATAACAACTCTACTATAAGAAAACCAGCACTTTGCAAATATCAAGGTTGAAGTAATCATGATACAAGCTGCTGAAAGGGGTAAGTGGGTTTAGCAGTGGTATTATGACCAAGTGAAATATGTGAGAAGAAGGCTTAAAAGGAAGCACGGCTAAGTTTCGAAAGTACAAAACCTTCCCTATGTGAAACCTGTATGAATGATAATGTACTTATCAGACTTTTAGCTTGATTGTCTTGACATATTCTCTTTATGATAACATCAAATAGCCTGTCTAAATACTCTTACTCTTAATAAATGATAACATCCAAAAATCAAAGAAATTGTTAAAAAAAAAAACACAATAGCATGTCTAACTTGTAAAAAGTTATAAAATACGAACCCTTCCCATGTGAAACCTGTATGAATGATAATGTACTTATCAGACTTTTAGCTTGGCGTTCATGACATATCCTCTTATAATTGCCCTCTCTTTATGCTAACATTAAATAACATGTCTAATATTCTTATTCTTAATAAGCTATAACATGAAAAAATTAAACAAACTTATCTTCCCAGTAGAAGGAAAAAACACAATAGCGTGTCTAACTTGTCAAAAATTGTGGGGTAACCAAATATTCTAACACTTGATAAATGTTGAATCATTCATCTTTTAATCTTATTTAATTTTATCATCCATCTTCAAGTTACATTGCCATGAACCACTATCATAAACTACAACAAATACAATATAAACATAAAATAAAATCGAAACAAACACCTAAGCTAATAACTCGAACACAAAAAAGTATGTTAAAACAGCTAGACAAACCCCCAAAACAATAAACCTTACAAAACCAAAACTCGATACCTTGGAATCAAGATCTAAATCCTGCAAAAAAGTGTTCTAACAAAATATAAATAGGAGAAAATGAGTAGACATTCAAAGTACAAAAAATTAAGTAGTTGTTAATGGTTACATGTGGTGTAATCTTGAAAGAGTTGTTTGAAAGAAGCCCTATATGTTTTTCTCTTTCCATCTTTCTTGCCACACACCGAGAGCCTGCATTTTAGTGATTATTGGTGGAAATATTGTTAGAAAAACAAATGACAGGAAATAGAGGCATGCGTATGTTTAATTCTAATAAATACTAGGTGGTGGTGGTAGCGACCGGTTGTGGTGGCGGCGGCAAGTAGTTTAGGTAAATTGATTTGAAAGGGGGTAGTGTAATTATTTTAGGAGTTAAGAGATTGATGATGTAAATTAATAGGGAAATTGTAGGTATATGGATTAATTATAAGAAGAAGGGGTACCCGCGCAATGCGGTGGCGGTGGTGGCGACGGGTGGTGGCAGTGGCAGTGGTGGCCATAACGGTGTGGTTATTAATGTAAAAGTAATTGATGTAAAAGAGGTAGTGTAGTTATTTTAAGTGTTAAGGGATGTATGTTGTAAATACTTTCATTAAGAGTATTATAGGTATATTAGGTGGAAATATTTAAATTAGTGAATAAATGAGAGTGATAGTTTGAATAGATAGAGTTGGAAAATATTTTAGGGATATTTTGGGTAGATGTAGTGTGTGGGTTGATAATGTGTTGAAAGTTAAGGGTATTTTGGGTTTTTTAAATATAGAAAGTTGAAAAAGGGGAGGGGGGATAGTTTGTTTTATTAAGGAGTAAAGATAGGCTTTTCAAAGGGGGCATTTTAGGTATTTTGGTTCCTTGTACTTAAAATGGGAGGGGTAAAATGTATTATAAGGTATTATTGATGTGCATAATATCAGTATATCAGACTGTCACTTGATGTCACTCATGTTGATGCTTCTGCTTCAGCTTAATATGAACATGCGCAGGCTTTTTACTGTTTTGCTGTTGTATTTTCTTGACTTGTTTTCTGACTACTTGTTTTAACAGGAGGGCGAGGAATGCAGGACAGACATGACAGAGGGTTTAGAGGCGGTAACAGGAGTCGTACAATTCCTAATGCTCATGTTCGTTCAGAAGTCAAGAATCTTGAACAAGTTAGGAAAGAAAGGCAGACAAAAGCAACCAAAGCTTCTCTAATGAAAAAGAACCCCAAGAAAGGGAAAAAGGGGTTTGGCAAAAATGGTAAAAGTGGAGGAAAGGGTAGGAAATAGATGCTGACTTTTAAATGTTAAATGTGAAAGTTTTGAATAGTGAATTATTATTATGATCAATCAATTAATTCTCTAAGGGGTTCAATTCCTGCTTTCTCTGTGGGAGATTTAGCAAAATGTTTTATGGTTGTTCTGTGAAGAACAAATATTTTGACCTTAATATATGTTTTGTAATTTAATTTGATTGAATGTTGAAGGAAGCTTTTGTCCACTCCACTGGTTTTGTTTAGCGCGGACTATGCATTGGGTTGCGTGTATTTCAAGGTTTATAGTTGGTTAGCAAACTCATAAGTTTCCTTGATAGATTGCATCGGAGTATTTAACCAACCGGCTGCATATGGTGTATGTATCGTAAGCATGTTATGTGTGGCACATGACATTTTGTTTCCTTATTGGTTTTGTTTTAAAAGTAAGCATAATGTTTACTTAAGTTATATTTCTTGTTTGCATTCATTCCCTTATGTAGTTTTATTATTTCATAGTTGTTAATACTTGTATAGTTATATGTACCGAATGAGGTTTACACATTGTGTGTATATTACAATTTATTTAATTTTTCGAAAAGTTATACATTGTACGGTACACTTACTAGTTGGGTAGTGATATTCTTATAACATTTTTTAGTCATCCACAACACATGTATATATTTTACTGCACGGTGTAGAACTGTGTAAACAATAATAGTTGTGGATGGCTAATTTGTGTTGTAACAATATCACTTTCCTAGTTTACTTTAATTGACAAGTATTAGATTGAATGTTGAAGGAAGCTTTTGTGGGGCGGGAAGCAAGATAAACGTGCTATTCATTGGGTGAGTTGGGACAAGGCGGTTCTGCCAAAGGCTTGTGGGGGTTTAGGATTGACCCCCTTGCGTGATTTTAATCTTAGCTTGCTTGCAAAATGGCAATGGAGATTCATAAATGAGAAGTATAGGCTTTGGCAGCACGTTAAGTGCAATTCATCATTCCTCTGGGAACTTGCGCATTGTTCCTTTAAAGTCTAATGCCACATGGGTTTGGAAATGCATCGCTAAACTGGATAAGCTTTTTTTAGATAGTGGGTTCTCTCTAAAATCGAACATTAAAGGAAAGCTTGGGAACTGAAGAATGATCCGATTTTTGGCTTGATTTTTGGGCAGGCTCGACCCTTTTTGTCATAAGTTCCATAATCTCTTTCGACTTGAAGACCACAAATCGGCTTGGTGGCTGATAGGTTAAGGATGGTGAATTATAAGTGCCAAGTTATATGGGACTAGAGGAGTGATTTGATGATACAAAGGGAGTTTGATGAACTTGAGGCTCTAAGTAACGTAGTTCAATTTGTTTTGCTTGTTGAAAGAGAGGATGCGTGGGGTTGGGAGGTAGATATTGAGAGCGGGTTTTCAGTCAAATCGGTACGTGGATTGCTGGTCAATCAGGTGTCATTTAATGAGTTTGATGTTTTCCCCTGGATCCGATGGTTACCACTCAAAGTCAATGTTTTCGGTTGGAGGATGCTTTTAGATCGTCTGCCTACTAACCCTGCTCTATCAAGGCATAATGTGCAGGTTGATTCTTTTTTTTGTCCTTTATGTGAGGAGATACCCAAGTCTTTAGATCACATGTTCACTGGATGTCGATTTATTCATCTATTATGGAGTGCTATTGATCTTGGTGATTTGCCTCCTATCATTGTTTTCTCTATCAAAGATGTTATCTTCTTACATAAGTCGGATCAGAGCTTGAGAAGAATATGGTGTAGGTGGTTATTTTAACATTGTGTTAAATCATAAGAAGGTGGCAATTGCTTCCAAATTGGGTGAAGTCAAATCTCTTGGTTATCTTTGAGTGAAACATCGTGATAAGAAGTAGGAGTTCAATGAAACTCACTAGAATGGTTTCGGGTTTTTGTAATTTGTTTAGCTATGTTTTAGTTTATATAGTTTTTAGTTGATTAATTAAATACCGCCTTTCAAGAAAAAAGAATATTAGATTCTGGCATTCTGTTAGTAATTAATTAATTAATTAATCAAACAAACATGGTATAATTTTTTACAAGTAGTATAAGTATATTGAGTCGTTTACTAAACATTTGTTTCTAACCTATTTCAAGCACAAAACGATTATTCTTGTATTAAGTGGCGAAGTCATGTGGTGGTTATGGATGACCATGACAACCCCACAATGTTTATATAACTGTATATATCTAGTACTATGATATGATTGACAATCCAAATAGATTTAACTTAAATTTAGTAACATGATACCCGCGCAATGCGACAGTGTTCGTGGTAACGATGGTGTGGTGGTGGGGGACGACTGTTGGTGGTAGAGACGACGTCGAGTGGTATAAATAATTGTAAAAGTAATTGATGTAAATGGTTAATGAAGATATTTTAAAAAATAAAAGACTGATAATGTAATATAATCATCAAGGGTAATTTAGATATTTTTTTTCCAAATGTAATTTTTAACATGGCCTATAGTATATATACTGTTAACAACATTTAGTATTTTTCTTTAAAGGGAAAAGTGAGTATGGGGCTGTTATGCACACAACTAAAGTGAAAAATCCCTCACATACTAATATTTTAATACTTTTAATAAACGTTGGGCTCCATGTTTTTTATGTTTTAAAATGACATGTGAGGACCCGACTTAAAATGCCTCGTATTCCCTTCCACCTTCCCTTAAAACTTACTCCTGCTTGCATTTGCACTTTGGCTACCACTTCCAGTCTTGATCTTGTCTTGTGAAGAAAGAAAACTTGTTTTTCGTTATATTTATCTATTTTCTTTGATCCAAAAACACATCTCTTAATTTATATTTTAAAAAATCACTCACCAGAGAACTAATCGGAATCATGAGCCGTGGCAGCGGAGGTGGATATGATCGTCACATTACTATTTTCTCCCCTGAAGGCCGTCTCTTCCAAGTCGGTATGAAAAACCCTAATTTTGTACCTTTTTTTTCTATTTAAATTAGATTATTTTGTATCTAAGGGAAAAAAAGATGTTTCATTTTTTATTAGTTTGTTTAATATTAGGGTTTATAGTAATATACTTATGAATTATGTATGTATAGATGCGCTGCTTATTTTATTTTATTATTTCTAGGTTTTTATAGAATATACTTATGAATTGTGTGTGTGTGTGTGTATGTATATATGGATACAGAATATGCATTTAAAGCTGTAAAAGCAGCTGGGGTGACATCAATTGGTGTCAGAGGAAAAGATTCTGTCTGTGTTGTTACTCAGAAGAAAGTTCCGGTGAGTTTGTTTGATTTTTATTAAGATTCATATAATCTGATATATGTTGGAGGGTGGATAAATTTTGGGAAATCGTTAAAAAGTGATGTGAAGTTTCAAAGAAATCACAGTCAAGTCACTGAACAATATTGTAATTGTGTTTAATAAAGTTCGCACCGAATACCAGTTAGGCCGCATACATCATAGCTGAAGACTTTATTTTTTTCATGGTCAAGTTTCAAATAGTTTTGATGCTGAGCTCCATTTAACTTTACATATCTTTATATAACATTTAATATTATTTTTCTGTGATTATATTTTGATGTAGGACAAGCTATTGGATCCAACTAGCGTAACACATCTATTTCCTGTTACCAAGTTTCTTGGATTGTTGGCTACCGGCACTACAGGTGGTTTAATGGTTTAAAGTTTTTTATTTTGATACCTAGATGCTATGATAGACTAGGTTTAAGCCAGTTACCTGGAAAAGAAAATAGCTACCAAAGTCTGTGAATGACATTTGAAAAAATTAGCTACTCTATTTGAGACTATTACCGAGCTTTAACACTAAACTTGATTAGGCTTGTGAGCCTGTATGAGCTTGAGCAAAGCTCTTACTGATATACATGTAAATTATTAATATATTACGGAAAAGATATAAGTATGTACTAGATCTTAATATACTACATCATATATAGGTACTTACTAGATGTTTGCTTGTGACTCATTTACATTCCCGGAGGTGAATCATATTAAAATGAACATAAGTGACATAATACATAGCTACATACTAGAATTTTGATTCACATGTTAGCAGCTTGTAATCCAGAATGTGTAACTCTTTCTATTAATGTTCCATAACTAGTAGATATTAAGCAAGAATGAATAAGTGTATTTTGCATATTGGTCTAACCTGGCAAGTCGATCATTGTAGAATCTAATTTTATGGTGCTACATGACATGTCTTTTCTTAATTTGCTAGGTTACTCATGCATTCCACTTGTTTAATGTCGTTTAACTACTATATATTTTTTAAAATGAACCCATCTATTTCGTTTTAGTGTTGGTACAACTTTCTCAGTTTTGGTTTCCTAAGAACTTGTTCTTTTTCGTCCAGCTGATGCAAGGACCTTAGTTCAACAAGCAAGGAATGAAGCTGCCGAGTTTCGTTTTAAATATGGTTATGAGATGCCTGTTGACGTATTGGCTAGATGGTAAGCCAGTAATCATGTTGTTTTTCAACTTGTTAGAATTGTTGGTAATTACATATCACACGACTGCTTTTTTGGGAAAATGTATCATGCGCCTACCACTTGCTATGGATGATAGCTTATTTGTTGCGCTATAGGAGGATAGCTAGAGAAATCATGATCTGTATCGTGTCTGGGATTTTCCATCTTTTTAACGTTATGTCATATTTTTATGGTTTTTATCCGCATAAATGTGTTATCCATACCTGTGGATACCTGAACAGGACTGATTCTAACACCTAATGTTATAGAAAATGCTAGACTACAAGGTATACATCCTTGAAAAAACAGATGAAATGAACACATACATGAATGATATTTACTTGTGTTTAAAGTATCTATTCTTTTAGCTGTTGATTCTTTCTATCGCATGCATGGTTGCTACTGCAATTACTAGGTTCTCGAGTTATTATAATTATTTTTGTGAGATGATTTTCTGCAGGATTGCAGACAAATCTCAAGTGTATACCCAACATGCTTACATGAGACCACTTGGAGTAGGTTTGTTCTTTTCCTTTCTGGGAGTTACTGACACTAGTATATTAAATTTTTTTACCACATACCATGTGATAAGGATTCAGCTTGTATGTAGACTTGGGAATAGAGGTGGCGTAGTGTGCAGGGTGGATAGGCTGGGTAGCAGGTTAAAACGTGTCTAGGATTGAACGGGCAGTATATGATCTGGGCTACCCTGAAACACTGTCTGGTCTAAAAATAGCTAGTGTATGTTAGGAATCTACCAATATACTAAATAAATCAGGAATTCAGGATTGAAGGGTTCTTTAAGCGACACATGGTGTATTCTTTGATCGACATGTGTCTTTTTAAAAATCTATTAAATTAGCTTTTTTTATATTATAATGATTCAATTTTCCTTATTAGACTTAGAATTAATATAAAAGTTAATGATATTTAGATAAAGAATTCTAATCAAATTATGTCTCTAATTATTAATATTAGTTAAATTATTTAACATTATTTATATGGAAATTACAATCATAGTTGTATTGATTAATTTATAAACATATTGCCATTCATTGCCTATACATCAATTAAAGTTAGTATTAAAAAATGTAGAACAGATAAAAATAAATATGACAGAACCTGTGCATCGCGCACGGGTATTAAGACTACTACTAATAATACAACTCGAATCAACCCATTAGTATGTGAATTGGTCGAAATTGCTACTTCTAGTAGGGAACAATAGGACTCTGCTTTTAGTTAACCCATTTAGATTTATTAGTATTTCATCCTCTTGCATTCCTACTGCAGTGGCTATGGTTTTGGGTATTGATGATGAGAATGGTCCTCGACTTTTCAAATGCGATCCAGCAGGCCACTTTTTCGGGCATAAGGTATGTAAAGGTTTATAAATGTTTATCAGCAGCGAATACTATCTTCCACTCACCACTCGTAAACTTTTACCAGATCATTGTTTATTTTATTTTATTATTCTAATTTGTAAAGTGTTATTTCTTTTTGTAATTTCAGCTATGAGTTTCAATGAATACTGTTGCCATGTATACCATTAAATTACTAATTTCAAAGATGTAGTCTATCTGAATTATGTTATGTAACATGCTAGATGGATTCAGCAAGATATAATCCTTTGTAATCTATGTTTATAGACCTCCAGTACATGCTTTGCTACCCATATCTAATGTTGACTTTTTGAGTTTTTCTGAAGGCAACAAGCGCGGGCTTGAAAGAGCAAGAGGCAATCAATTTTCTGGAGAAGAAAATGAAAAATGATCCTGAATTTTCTTATGATGAGACTGTACAGGTACAGCGTCATGTTTCGATTTTTTAGAACTTCATTTGGTTGGTGGAATTTTATGTTTTCTCGAGCCTAGTGGAATTTTCTATACCAATTTGCAATTTTTTGATTGAATCTGACATGAAGCATCCTGTCATTGACTGTAGACTGCAATTTCTGCTTTGCAATCTGTTCTACAAGAAGATTTCAAAGCCAATGAGATTGAGGTATGAAATAAACTCGTATATAATCAAGAAATAAATCCCTGTTTAGTTAAGAATTCTTATAATTGGATTGTATACCTAAGTAACTTAGTGCTATGACAAGTGCATAAAGTACACATTGTGTAGATCAGGCAGTTTTGACCCATTTAACTATAGATGGTAATGTGATCATAGTGTATATGTAATCATATTTAATGATTCTTATTCATATAAAAATAATCAACAAAAAAGCGATGGGTCAACCCAACATAACCATGTTCCTAGGTAGTCTTTTGGACCATTATCTGATCCGTTTTAGTTGCCGTCACTTTGTTAGATTTACCGAATCAAGTAAATTCAGGCTTGGAGTTTGTTAACTATGTATCATGATTATGTAACTTAAGTTGTTTGCGGGCAGGTTGGAGTGGTGCGGAAGAACAATCCAGCCTTTCATGTGCTCCCAACTGAGGAAATTGATGAGCACTTGACTGCCATCAGCGAGCGTGATTAAAGTTTACTTGTTTGAGGTTGCGTCTGTTATCATGTTATTAGAAGAATGTTTAGTTAAAAGTCATAACAATGTTGTTCTCCAATCACCTCTTGTTTTCTAAACTATTAACATTTTGCATTGTAGTTTATTATCCTTCATAACTCCCATTTATTAGATAAAAAGGAAAAGTAATCATTATTCTTCTGTTACGTTTTGTTTTTTTTACTGCATTGTCTTTCTTCTGGTGCATCTTTTACATTATTTCCTAGTAATATATCTCTAAAGGTGTACCCCGGATATTTCAATGGTCTTACAAGCGGCCTTACAAACCATCAGCAGTATGGTATTAGTGTTGAAGCTAAAGTACATGGTAAATTAGAGGAATATGCATAGTAGATGCTTCAGCTTAATATGAACATGTGCAGACATGGCTTTTTACTGTAACTTTTTGTTTTCTTGACTTGTTTTTCTGACTACCTTTTTTAACAGGAGGGCGAGGAATATAGGATAGTCATGACAGGAAAGGAAGGCTGACAGAAGCAACTAAAGCTTCTCTAACGTTGATTTTCAAATGTTAAATGTGAAAGTTTGGTATAGTGAATTATTGTTATCGTCAATCAATCATATCTCCAATGGGTAAAATCCTGCTTTCTATGTGGAGGATTTAGCAAAATGTTTTATGGTTGTTCCATGAAGAACATATATTTTGACATTAATACATAATACATGTCTTGTAATTTAATTTGATTGAATGCTGAAGTTTGTCTTGTCCACTGGTTTTGTTTATCGCGGAACTGCGCATTCTGTTGCGTGTATGCTATAATACAAGGTTTATAGTTGGTTTGCAAACTCTTGAAGTTCCCTTGATAGATTGTATCAGAGAATATTCAACCAACCGGCTGCATCATGTGGTGTGTGTATCACTGTATCATAAGCATGTTATTTGTGGCACCTACGACATGACATTTTGTTTCCTCACTATTATTTATGACCCCATATAATTACAGTAAAATATACTCATATTCAATAAATAAAACAACTTGATTATATATTGGTTTTGTTTAAAAAGTACGCATAATGTTTACTTACATGTTATAACTTGTTTGCACTCACTCTACTATGTAGTTGTATTATTTCATAGTTGTTAACCAGTATAGTTCGGCCCCGCACTGTGAGCTTTAATTGTCATGTTGAAACGGTTGCGTTATTTTAGTGTGCCGCCCCCCCACCCGTCACCGACACCGCTTCCGCCACCACCGCCGCCGATACTGTCGCCACCACAGCGCCGCCGTACCACCATCGCCGCCGCATTGTGCGGGCATATATCTCGTTATTAAACAAACATATAGTCAAGTCTAATTTATTACGAGTAGTATATTAGCCTATTAGGTCGTTTACTAAACGCATTTGGTGTCATAAACATTCAAAAAAATTTTTTTAATGTTTTTTTGTTTTGAACAGCAAACTCTACACCGATTAATTCAGAACTACTCCACTGTTAAGACTTAAGGATGGCTTTTATAATTATGCATTGGTTGATTGACAAGAGTAGCCCAAATGTTAGCCCAAAATGTAAGTCCAAAATGTAAGTCCAATAGCTCAAATGGCGGGTGTAAGTATTAAGTAAGTAGACACTGTTGTGTAGAGTAGACAAAAACTCAAAAATTTAACCAAACAAAGAGATAAAAAAGAATAAAAATGGATGGATTCATTTTATGTTATCTCTGATAGCAGCAGCAGCAAGTGTATTGAAGCTTTCCTTCCTAATTAATTAGGTATCTATCTATTTTATTTTTTTATAAGCCCCTTTATCATCTCCCTTTTTTTAATTTAAGTTTTTTTCAGTTGGACATGATAAATTATGTGGAAATTATTATTATATATGAAATTAACTTGGTATAATTATTGTTGTTGTTATTGTTAGTAGTAGTATTGTGCTACTCTACTATAAATTATGTGGAAATTATTATTATATATGAAATTAACTTGGTATAATTATTGTTGTTGTTATTGTTAGTAGTAGTATTGTGCTACTCTACTATAAATTATGTGGAAATTATTATTATATATGAAATTAACTTGGTATAATTATTGTTGTTGTTATTGTTAGTAGTAGTATTGTGCTACTCTACTATAAATTATGGTTGCTTTGTTCTGTTATATAAAAATGTTGATTCACCTGATTGATAGGTTTATTATTATTAGAATTATTGTTAAACGCGTTGTTATATAAAAATGTTGATTCACCTGATTGATAGGTTTATTGTTAAACGCGTTGTTATTATAAATTGTTGATAATTGCCGATGAATTTAACAGGCTGTTTTGATGCGCACATACATTTGATTGATGTCATTTTGGGTGTAATTGGCTCCTGTTTAGAAGGTAGTGCTGTTCGGCTTTTACACGTTATATGATGTTAAGTTCACCAATTTTGGGCTCTAGTCCTCCTCCTCCTCGATGCTTCTTCTTCAACTCCTGGGTTACAACAAAAACAAAAGCACTCTACTTTTTAATTCCTAGAAAAACTACTACTTGCGTTGCTGTTGGGGTTAATATAAGCAAAGAGTTTCGTGTTATCAAAGTGATTGACGATGATGATGATGTGGAATGTGGTCTCAAAGAAGAAGATTCTAATTTGGACTGGGAACAGGAATTTCTAGGAGAGGTCGATCGTTCCCCCGCCCCTAATAATAAAAAAGAACAATCGGATTTCCTTGAAGAAACTACCAACTCTACGGATTGGTGTTTAAGAGCTAGGAAGTCTGCTCTCAGGTCTATTCATACCAGGGGTTTGGCCACTACCATGGAGCATCTCGTCACCGGCAACAAGAAAACAAAAAAGAAAAAGAAAAAGTTTCAATGAACAGGAGTCACAGACTTGCATTTGCGAGGCGCAGAGAGATGTGTATGCTTGTAGGTATGGCCATGATGTCCCTTCCAGAATGCTCTGCCCAAGGTATCTCAAATATCACTTGGGCCCTGTCGAAGATCGGAGGTGAGCTTCTCTATCTGTCCGAGTTGGATAGAGTGGCAGAGGTGGGGTTGACCAAGGTTGCCGAATTCAATTCACAGAACGTTGCTAATATTGCTGGTGCTTTTGCCTCTATGCAGCATGCGGCCCCAGAGCTCTTTTCGGAACTATCAAAAAGAGCTTCGGATATTGTTCACACTTTTCAGGCACAGGAACTTGCTCAGTTGCTTTGGGCCTATGCCTCTCTGTATGAGCCTGCAGACTCATTATTTGCATCTCTTGATGATGTTTACAAGGATGCCATTCAATTTAGGTGTAGCTGCTCGGACGAGAAAACATCAAATTCCATTTTAGGAAATGTCGAGACTTTAGAAGTTGAAGGCGTTCCTGTTCTTGATTTCAACAGAGACCAACTTGGAAACATATCTTGGTCTTGCGCTGTTCTTGGGCTAATGAACCGGACCTTCTTTTTCCGTATCTGGGAAACCCTGAAGCATTTTGAGGAGCAACAAATTTCAGAGCAGTATAGAGAGGATGTAATGTTTGCTACCCAGGTTCAGCTTGTGAACCAGTGTCTGAAGCTTGAGTGTCCCCATCTGTCATTGTCTCTTAGGAGTGACATCGAGGACAAAATCATCCGTGCAGGAAGAACTACACGTTTCAATCAAAAGATCACCTCTTCGTTTCAGAAGGAAGTCGGCCGCCTTCTTGTTGGCACTGGTCTTGATTGGAAAAATGAATACATTGTGGATGGGTACACCTTGGATGCTGCTTTGGTTGATAAAAAAGTTGCATTGGAGATTGATGGACCAACACATTTCTCAAGGAATTCAGGTGGGTGCTCGTTGTTGAACATTCTTATTTTATAATGTTACAATAATTGTCATAATATTTTTGTTTAAACCCAGAGTTATCGTTATGCAGGAAACCCCTTAGGACATACAGTACTGAAACGACGCTACCTTGAAGCTGCTGGTTGGAAGCTTGTATCGGTTTCTCACCAAAAGGTGAGAGTAACTTTCATTCCAACACCTTCAGAATTCAATTAGTAACGTTACTCAGCTATAACTGTCAGAATTGGTGATTTTATAGGAAGATTATTTTGTTTTAAACTGGACGATTCCATCATGATTTTATTTTCCTAATGTCTTGAATCTAACTATCTAAGTTATGCCAATTGGTTGAATTTTTTTTTTTATTTATATATCTTGTGTAGTGGGAGGAACTACAAGGGAGTCATGAACAACTCGACTACCTACGAGAAATTATTCAAGACCACGCCAGTAATGAAACTACAGGAGCTGCAACGGGTTGAGCCAGCATATATATCACTCAACACTTATTTGATGCTACTCAAAACCAATCCGTGTAATGGTAGGTAATTCACATTCACACAACATTCTAAATTACAAGCAAGCTACAGATATCACACACTTACACCATGTGAATGTTACTCATCTAATTAATTACTAGTTGAAGTATGCAATGTAAAAGGTGTTGACCACTTTTTGTATACTAGCATTTTACCCGCGCAATGCGGCGGCGGTGGTGGTAGCGGCGGTGGTTGGTAGTGGTGGTGGCGTGACGGGTGGTGACGTTGTGGTTATTATTGTAAAAATAATTAATGTAAAAGATATAGTGTAGTTATTTTTGGAGTTGATGAGTTATGTTGTAAATTATTTCATTAAGGGTATTATATGTATTTTAAGTGGAGATATTTAAATTAAGGAATAAAAGAGATAGAATTAATTAATTCATTAAGGGTAGAATAGTCATTTCGCATGAGGACATTTTTATAAGAGAGTGTGTTGAAAAATGTTAGGAGAGAGAGTGTGATAATTTTTATAAAGTAGTAGAGATAATTCATCTCTCATATGGGAAACTAATACATATGTTACTGCATTGTTATTGGTTCTTTTCAAGAGTAGTATATTTAAAATTGTCAATTCTGAAATTGAAAGCATGAAAGTAATAATTTAAGAGATAGTAGGGTTCATGTTACTTCACATTTGAGAGATGCTAATCAACTAACTATGACACTAACCCCTTTGTTTTCAATTTTTTAAAGTAGTAATAGTAATTGATCCTTGTACACTACGGTACAAGTTATATTTTATTAAAGTAAATATTTTTATGTTAAAATTTAGATAATGTCTTTAACTATCTTGACAACAAATGATGAACATTTCGAAGGGTTTAGGATGACAAGCCATGCCTTGCCACATAAAACACAATGGTTTTTGTATTCATTATGGTTAAACATTTTCAAGTTTTACTAATAAGTGTCGTATCAAAAAGAAAAATAATTTTTGGACCTATTCAAAAAATTTGTTCTTTTGAAACCACATATAAACATAAATCGGTAGTTCTCACTCTTGTTCAAAAAATTATTATACATCATCAATCAAAGCACATTACATAACTGACGATCTTTGTCCAAGACTTTTTCTCTTGTAAATCCTAAGTTATAAAATGTAAGTCACTTTAATTATACATGTTTAATTTAACAAGCACGGTACCCGCGCGTTGCGGCAGTGATGGATGTGGCGGCGGTGGTGGTGATGTAATGGCGGCGGCGGTGGTGGCGGTGACGGGTGGTGTGGCGGTGGTGGCGGTGGCGCCGGTGAGTAGTGGAAGTTATTGATGTAATGTGGCTATGATGTATGGTACATCATGCATTAAAATGTGTACATTGTTGAAACTTAAAATCAATATTGAAATTTTAAGTTCAATGTTGAAAATTAAAAGTGAATTTGCTTTATAATATATAATTTAATAAACATATAAAGAAAACAAACTCTATTTTGCTTTCCTTTCCAAACAACATGATGCAAAGGTATTGCTGGCCACCCTTTATTTTATTTTTCCAAAGAGATATAATGATTGATACATTTAATTTGCAAGGCTGCAGAAGAAATGATTTCATATAATTATTTTTGTATGTAGAGTTGACTTCTCAATATAACTTTTTTCTGTACTGGAAATCTAACTAATTAAAAAAAATACAATTTTTTTAACTTAGTATTTTGTGTCACATAAGATTAATAACTAGTGATGCGAGCTGTTTATAATGTTTTTTTTTTTACTATTATCTCTATAGGATGGTTAAGACCCTGAGTCCTTATGTTATTTATAGCAAATATGCACACATAATTACCAGCCTAGCTAAATGTTATTGGCAATTGTTACGAGCTATTAGAATTTAGGCTCACTTTTAAGTGTAGCTCAAGCATAATACTTTTCAGCTCTGAGTCGAGCTTAAATAAAAAATTATTGCTTGGTTCGTTTCACTAACCTATTCTATAATGCTATTCAGTTTGGTTCATTTTAGTTTGAATTGAACGAATTAGTTAAGCTTAATGGGTCAAACATGTTTTATGTTTAGTTAAAAGTGAGTTTTTCGAATTTTATGATATTAAGTATAACTATGATCATAAAAAAGATTATTCAAAATCGACTTTCAGCTGTAGTTAAATTTGAGTTTGGGTCCATAAATAAGTAACACGAGCTTGAAATTATGTATAAATATCATGATAACATCTAGTTCGAATAATGAATTCGAATTCTAACATCTTTTTTTTTGAAAGGTAATTGGAATTCTAACTCAAAACACAATTTTGAAAGTTATTCGAACTCAAGTCCAACACGCACTTGATAATTAATAGACAAGCTAAGCCCAAACACCTTGGGTATGTTTGGCGAAAGGAGTTGTAGCTTCTAACTGTTGCTGTTAGCTGTAGCTTTTAGTTGGAGCTGTAAGCTGTAGCTTTTCATCGAAGCTATTGGCAAAAGCTTTTACTTTTCAAAAACGTTTGACACGATAGCTGTAGCTGCAACTTAAATATATAAAATGACTAAAAAGGATAAAAACAAAATGTAGCAAGTAGAAGTGTCACCATATATAAGTTTTAATTTTATAAATTATAATCATTTATTTTATGTATATTTGTAGTTTTTTTAAAAAAAAAAGAAGAAAAAAACACTTAAAAATCATCGACGTCATCTCCAAAATCTCAATTGATAGAATTTGAATGGAATTTCCTCTGGCTAGATGCCTAGGTGGCTAGGTACCATTTATTTATGTAGCATTATGAATAGCAAAGAGCCAAAAATTATACCCAATAAATAATGTTAGACAAAATACAAACACAAGGAAAATGATTGTGAGATGGGGGTATTTGAGTAATATAAATGTTAAAAGCTGCATCTACAAAGGTAACACTTCTTGGATCAACGTTTTGTAAAAGATACAACTAACACATTCAAACAAAGCTTTTAAAATCATAAAAGCTTTTTGTTTAAAATCAAAAACTAAAGCTACTCAAAAGCTCCTTAAAAGCTCATGCCAAACATAGCCCTTGTTATTCAGCTCAACTCGTTTACACATGGTTTATACAGAGACTCACATCTAACTTATATCTCTACTTCTTAATGATATATTTAACACACTACTTTTCAAAAGTTCTTTTTAAAAAAAAAAAATCATTTTGATGAATTGGAAACATCTTTTTTCCATATCTATTAATATAATATTCATTCATTTATCCATCACAATTACTTATCTTTCAAAAATATCGTAACTTTTAATCTCAATAACTCATTCTGAAAATACATTACACATCTTAAATCACAATCATTCATTTCACTCAATTAGAACTACTTTCAACCGTATATATCATTTGATCCTTTCACATGTCCATATGTAATTTTAATCATATACAAAAGAAAATGTGTAACGCAATAAGTTGAACGTAAAGTATTCTATCCTGTCGCATTATACAGATAGATCCTGTATGTATAAACGTAATTCACACAGTATACAACGTTACTAAAAACAACTAAACTATGCTGATTGAACCTCTATTAATTTAACTACATCAAATTAAAGTCTACACAAATATGAATATTATTGTATAATCACGTGTAACACTTGTATACACATTTAGCAGTATCTAGTTTTTATCTTATTTTGCCACCTTAGCTTCAAATATATATTTATTACTCGTATTATAGATAGATCGATATGTTTATAAACTGTTTATATATTAACCAATTAATATAAGACTAAAAAGTCAAAGACAATTAAATATATAACATTATTGTTAAAAAATATAAGTAATATAAACTTTGGGTTAATATTGTCATTGTCTCTTACTTCGGGGTTAAGTGTTTATGCAGGAATGTCATTCTTGGAAGTTAAGGGACTGGTTCTGGATGTTTTAGAAGATGGAGGTGGCTGGAAGTAATTTCACAAAAGCTGGAAGTATATATAGAAGAATTAGGGTTAACCCTAATTTAATCTTGCAGCCATATTATTGTCGATATATTTTTTCTCTCTATTTTCTGTATATTCGATCTATTCGATCCATCTTGTAATTGATTGATTCGTCTTGATCAATCATTCCACTGATCATCTTGATCATATTCGTATTGTAATAATAACTCTTTGTGGTCGGTGTTTACAGCCGACTGATTAATTTCTTAATCGAATAACTAATAATAATAATAATAATTGTTGTTCTTCGATTTCGTTCATGGTATCAGAGCCAGGTTACTCTGATCGGTGATTTCTGTTTAAGGTTTTTTGATTTAGGGCGTATTTCGATTTCGAAACCCTAGATCTAAGAAACCCTAATTTTTTAGGGTTTTCTGGTTTACGATCTTGTTGATTCCGCTGCTTATCGATTCTGATCCTTCTTCTTCTTGACTAAGTGAATCAAGAAGAATTTTAGGGTTTCTTCATATTCAGATCCTGATTGTTCTTCTTGACTAAGTGAATCAAGAAGAAAATTAGGGTTCCTTTTATTGTCAGCCGAGAGCACTGTATTGTTGATTCTTCTTCCTTTATCTCTTAATTGTTTTTATTTCAATTCTCACAAAATCACTTATGTTAATACTTGACCGGTCTCTGTGAGAGGCTTGGAATCCTGTCACTGGCACATTTGAGAGATTGAAATTATTTTCAAAATTATATACATATATATAAATCTTGTTTATTTTGTTTTTTATTTGCTTATTGTGTGGTTTGATCATTGTTATTATATATATATATATATATATATATATATATATATATATATATATATATATATATATATATATATATATATATATATATATATATATATATATATATATATATATATATATATATATATATATATATATATATATATATATATATATATATATATATATATATATATATATATATATATATATATATATATATATATATATATATATATATATATATATATATATATATATATATATATATATATATATATATATATATATATATATATATATATATATATATATATATATATATATATATATATATATATATATATATATATATATATATATATATATATATATATATATATATATATATATATATATATATATATATATATATATATATATATATATATATATATATATATATATATATATATATATATATATATATATATATATATATATATATATATATATATATATATATATATATATATATATATATATATATATATATATATATATATATATATATATATATATATATATATATATATATATATATATATATATATATATATATATATATATATATATATATATATATATATATATATATATATATATATATATATATATATATATATATATATATATATATATATATATATATATATATATATATATATATATATATATATATATATATATATATATATATATATATATATATATATATATATATATATATATATATATATATATATATATATATATATATATATATATATATATATATATATATATATATATATATATATATATATATATATATATATATATATATATATATATATATATATATATATATATATATATATATATATATATATATATATATATATATATATATATATATATATATATATATATATATATATATATATATATATATATATATATATATATATATATATATATATATATATATATATATATATATATATATATATATATATATATATATATATATATATATATATATATATATATATATATATATATATATATATATATATATATATATATATATATATATATATATATATATATATATATATATATATATATATATATATATATATATATATATATATATATATATATATATATATATATATATATATATATATATATATATATATATATATATATATATATATATATATATATATATATATATATATATATATATATATATATATATATATATATATATATATATATATATATATATATATATATATATATATATATATATATATATATATATATATATATATATATATATATATATATATATATATATATATATATATATATATATATATATATATATATATATATATATATATATATATATATATATATATATATATATATATATATATATATATATATATATATATATATATATATATATATATATATATATATATATATATATATATATATATATATATATATATATATATATATATATATATATATATATATATATATATATATATATATATATATATATATATATATATATATATATATATATATATATATATATATATATATATATATATATATATATATATATATATATATATATATATATATATATATATATATATATATATATATATATATATATATATATATATATATATATATATATATATATATATATATATATATATATATATATATATATATATATATATATATATATATATATATATATATATATATATATATATATATATATATATATATATATATATATATATATATATATATATATATATATATAATATTATAAATTATATATATAACATAATATATGATTATATGTAAATTATGTAACATCCGCGAATTTTGACCCGTTGACTTTTGTGTAATTTGACTAACAAACTTATTGAATGAAGTAATTTGGGCCCATTTACGATTTTATGACTAAGTGGTATGTTAGTCGAGTCGTTAATATGTCGTTTGGCGTTTAGTAGTGTAAATGATTGTTTATATGGCTTGTGGGAGAAACGGGTCGGCCCGTGGGTAGTCCATGACCCACCAGCCCCAATGACCCATTTCCCCCCCCCCTTATCCTTTCTTTCCTTCTCATTCTATCTATCTATCTCTATTCTCTTTCTCTCTTTCTCTCTAGAACTAAGCAAAAGAACCACTTAAATCTTCACCCCATTTCTTGCATCAAACTAGTAGTGGGTCGATTATAACACAAGAATCTTAGCCATCTTCATCTCGTTTGCTTCCTATCGAAGAATCAAAGGTGGAAATCTTCCATTCTTAGCCATTTTGACCTAATTTCGGGTTTAAGCCCAAGGAGGTGTTTGTGTAAGTCAAAATCATCCCATTTATTTCCATTTATGCTTGTTCATATGTTTCTAGTTGTTTTGAGGTGATTTCGAGTCTTTAAAATGGTAAAAATGGAATTTAGGGTTAGGGTTAGGGTTTGATTGAATTGTGTGTGATTTTGATGTTTTGGTCGAAATTGTGGGTTGGGTTATGTGTATTTATGTTCAATGATGCTAAGTTATGCTGCAAATCTGGTTAAAAGTCTTTACAAATCGATTTGGGTTGGTTTGGGTCGATTTGGGGGTTTTTGGGTTCGTGTTGCTGTTGAAGCTGCTGGTGCTGGCTGCAGAAGGTGGTCACTGCGGCGCAGTGAGCTCACCTTTGCTCACTGCGGCGCAGTGCTTTTCTACTGGTTCTGGGCCAGTTTAGCCACTGCGGCGCAGTGGGCATAGTTCTTGCTCCACTGCGGCGCAGTGCATTGTTTCTGGTCCTGGTCCAGTTTAGCCACTGCGGCCACTGCGGCGCAGTGGGCATAGTTCTGCTCCACTGCGGCGCAGTGGATAGTCACTGTGATTTATGTGTGTCGATTTTCTAATTGTTGAGGTTGTATAATTGACATTCCAGTATATTGATGTATAATTATAGGTTGTGGAGGTGTGGACCCTATTACTCGTTTGTAATCTTTTACTAACTTCTTTGCCGATCAAGGTGAGTTTCGTATCTCCCTACCCGCTTGGGATTCGGGCTGAAAAGTGTAAACCTGGCGTGTTTACTTGTATCTATTGATGTATTGATTGGTTGACATGATTGTTGGATTGATGTGACGTGTCTTTTCGTTTGTTTGACTTGGATTGTGTTTTCGTTAAGTGTTACTTATACATTAGGATAGACGTACATACATGGAAGTCGGTTATGCCTTCATTGGGTTTTAGATGTGGTGGGAAGGCTGCGGGTGACCCTATACATAAGCATCTGGGACTTGAAGAAAGTAGAATCCTCTGAAGTATATGTACGTATAGTTGGTTTATATTGTGATTAGTGGCTTATGTTTTGTTGATTATTGATCGTTGGCTTTTGGTTATCATACATTGATTGCTGGGTTATGTTTGAGGAATATTGATTGTTGGCTCAGGTTATCGTATATTGGTTGTTGGATTATGAAGTATGCATTTACATTTGTTTGTAAGCATTGCATACATTATTGTTGGACCCTCGGCAGGGGATTGCCGGCATCCTGGTGCATAGATGTATGCACCCATTTTGGATGTAGACCTGACCCCGAGTATATAGACATATATATCTCGATGATTTTGAGATACAGCCTTGTCCATTGCGATGGCAGAAGGGTATCGTTGCATACGTGATTGAAGGTCACGCTTGGGATAGGCATATTTGCTTATTCATACATTTGGCACTTGCATTGATACGCATATCATTTGTGCATTCTCATTACACTCTCATTTCTTTTGTGTAATCTTGTTGTTGGGCGATATTGTGTTGCTTAGAGGCTCGCTGTAAGTCATGCCTAGCCTCTATTCTTATATTGTGATTGTTGATGTTGGTTCGTTACGAACCATTACTACGAACTCACCAACCTTGTGTTGACTATGCTTAGTACACTTTTCAGGTAATCAGGTTCTCCCAGGGCGTGGAGTTTAGTTGCTTGGCTTGCTGTAAACCCGGACTATGGACCTCATGGATCAAGGATTCATTGACCTGTCTTTTGCATTATACTTAGGAATTGTTCGCCATCTTTGGATATTACTATGTACACTTTGATGACTATTTGCTCCTGTTGTATTATGTTATCTATTGTGCATTGAATGGATTCACCGAATTCTTAATTGCATTTAGTTGGTTCTATTGTAATCCCACCTGGTGCTATGTGATTTCCGTGATATTCCGAGCCTCGGCTTGGGGTGTTACAGAATCACATAGAAATGTTAGTTCTGTCAATCATGTGAAACCTGCTAATTCTGCTTTTGTGTCTAAATTTGATGAATCAAAAAAGAAGTACATAAGAAATGAGAACCTTGTTTGTGCTAATCCTGCATGTAGTTTGAAAAGTCATACAATTGATAAATGTTTTAAGATTGTTGGATATCGAGACTATATTAAAAAGAAAAATAATTTTCAAAATAAGAGATATTCACATAACTCATATAATGATAAAAATACTTGGTGATAAGACTTATATGACTACTGAAAACAATTCTCATAATTCTGCTTCTTCTTCTTCTAATAATTCTGGTCTGCCTTTTACACATGATCAAATTGCTAAACTAATGAACTTGATAAGTGATAATCAGGATTCCAAGGCAGGTGTTCATGCACATATGGCAGGTGCTTTCATGTCTTATGTGTATTTTAATTCTAATGTGCAATATGATAAAACTCCTAATAAAGATGATTGGATAAATGATTCAGGAGCAAATCAACATATGCTCTGTTCTGATAAACAATTAATTAATGCTATTGATATTACTTCACTTAACTTGACTGTGAATCATCCAAATGGTACTTCTGCATTAATTAGAAAGATAGGAGACATAAAACTTACAGATACAATTACAATTTATGATGTATTGTACATTCCTGATTATTGTGTTAATATGTTCTCTGTACATAAGGCAAATAAAGATAGTAAAATGTTCATAGGATTTACAGAAAATATGTGTTACCTACAGGATTTGAGAACAATGAAAAACCTGGGGACTGGTAGAGTTCATGGAGGATTATATTTGCTGAATGTAAGTAATCAAGTTGGTACTTGTAATAATTCTGTGAGTAACATTAAATGCAATGTGTCTTCTGATTTGTGGCATTCTAGGTTAGGACATCCTGCTCCTATTGTTTTAAAAGTTTTAAAAGAAAAATTAAAAATTGATAATCTGATTAATGATCCTTGTGATATTTGTCATAAAGCAAAACAGACTAGAGAACCATTTCCTTTAAGTGATCATAAGTCTTTATGTGTTGGTGATTTGGTTCATCTTGATGTGTGGGGTCCTTATAAGAAAGTTAGTAAAGAAGGATTTAAATATTTTTTGACTGTTGTTGATGATTATTCAAGGGCTGTTTGGGTTTTTTGTTAAAAAATAAAACTGAGGTGTATGATAATGTGTATTATTTTATTAATCTTGTAAAAACTCAATTTGGTAAAATAATTAAAGTTTTTAGGTCTGACAATGGAACTGAGTTTGTTAATACAAGGTTAACTGATTTATTTAGAACCAAGGGTATTATACATCAAACAACTTGTACTTATACACCACAACAAAATGGCATTGCAGAAAGAAAACACAGACATCTCTTGAATGTGGCTAGGTCTCTTTTGTTTCAAGGTGGTATTCCTTTGTATATGTGGTCTGAATGTGTTATGACTGCAGTTTATCTAATTAACAGAACTTCTTCTTCTGTGCTTAAAGGAAAAACACCTTATGAACTTGTGTTTGGATTTGAACCTAGTTTGAATCATTTGAGAAATTTTGGTTGTTTGTGTTATGCAACTATTCTTAATAATGATAATAAGTTTTCTAAAAGGGCTGAAAAATGTATTTTAATTGGTTATTCTAGTTCTAAAAAGGGTTATAAACTGTTAAGTCTGGAAGATAAAAGTGTTTTTTTCTCTAGAGATGTTAAATTTTATGAACATATTTTTCCTTTTGTTATGAATTCAAAGGATAATTTTAATGATTATGATATGTTTTTTAACAGGGTTGATAAGGTTGTTGATTCCACTGGTCCCAATGATGACATCAATCTTGAGTTTATGAAAGGTGATGGCAGTGCAGCCATTGATACTGGTAGCAAAATTGCTGCCAGAGATTTGGGAGGCACAACAACACCTAATGATCACACTAATGATGTGTTGAATGAGAGGGAAATCATTGATAATACTGAGGGAGGGTTATTAGGCAATCCTGGGATTCCTAATGAACCTTTGAATGTGGACAACAATCATCAACCATTTCAACCTAGAAGGTCTGAAAGACAGTCTAATTTACCAAGGAATTTGAATGATTATGTGTTAGATGGTAAGGTGAAATATGGTATTGAAAGAGTTGTTAACTACTCAAATTTAAAACCTGATGTTTATTGTTTTCTTTCTAACATAAGTAAACAAAAGGAACCATCTACTTATAAAGAGGCTGCTAAGGATTCTAGATGGGTAGAAGCAATGAACCTAGAAATGGAAGCACTTCATAGAAATGAGACTTGGATTATAACTGATCTTCCTCCTAATAGGGAACCCATAGGTTGTAAATGGGTATATAAAATAAAGTATAAATCAACAGGTGAGGTAGAAAGGTTTAAAGCCAGACTAGTGGCAAAAGGTTATAACCAAAAAGAAGGTGTTGATTATGAGGAGACTTTTTCTCCTGTTGTTAAGATGGTCACAGTAAGATGTTTGATTAGTATTGCTGTTAATAATGGTTGGTCCTTATTTCAACTTGATATTAACAATGCATTTTTGTATGGTGAATTGAAAGAAGAGGTATACATGACCTTACCTCTTGGTTATTATTCTAAAGATGATACTAGGGTTTGTAAACTTGTTAAGTCATTATATGGACTTAAGCAAGCTCCTAGACAATGGAACCATAAGCTTACATGTTCCTTGATTGAATATGGCTTTGTTCAAAGCAAATGTGATTATTCTTTGTTCATTAAAAGTGATTCCAAACTGTTTATTGCATTGTTGGTTTATGTAAATGATGTGTAAAATCGAGTTTGTAAAATTTATAAACAAGTACCCACTAAAAACCGACTACTACACACTTTCAGGCAGTGGACCTGATCGCATATAGTATAGTAAGTAGTAAGTCCGAGATCGTTCACGGGGATTGGTTTTGAAATAATTGTTTGATAAAGTAGTTTTAGAAACAGGATGGAACCGTAGCCGAATTGCTACCTAACTTTGACAATTTGAAATTAAAGAAATTAAAATGACAAGACAATTAAAAATAAAGAAAGTTCAGACAATATAAATAAAGATCATCCACTTTGAATCCACTTGACTTCAGCTATGATTGCACACGTTAAAGATTCAAATTCTTTAGAGTTGACAAGATAATCGTGAAAGGATAAAAATGCTCGCGTGGTACCACCAACCGCTTACAAATCACCCAAACACCTAAGTTGCTAGTTTAATTACCCAAGCCGGTACCACCAATGCCTAGAAAATCTCCCCAAAAATTAGTTTGCTTGATTATCCAATTACCAATTATGCCTATGTGAATGAAAACGTGGTACCACCAACCGTTTGTAAGCACGTTTACCGATTAATCCCTATTATAGATTTGACATTCACCGTCAACACTAACAGAAAAACACACACTTAGTTAAAAATCTGGCTCAACCAGAAAACGAGTTTCTCTCCTTCTCTAACTTACAGTCACTTGTTCAAGGTATATTTCTGGGTGCTATGATAACTCCGGCAGTACATACTGCTTAGGCTGTTGTACCCTGGGAAACTGACGGGTTCACTTGGGTGGCCCGAAATCAGTTTTAAGGGACCTTGGTTTAACCATATCCTCAGCCAGAGTGCCCTGTTTCTTGTTGTTCATTTCTGTTAATGTAATTTTGGTTTCTTGTAATCTGTATTTTCTTATTGTAATTCGAATTGTTATATCAATAAAGTTTTATTTTGTGAATGGTGTTCCTACAATCTTAAAACCGATTTGCTTCTTCACCATTCTATTAATTCGAATTACAAAAACTGTTTCCCAAAACTTTTGTTATTTACTTTTCTGTAAAGTTATTTCTTTAGTTAATCTTCTGTTTATGCAAGTTTTTTAGTAAAACTTTGCTATTTTATTTCAAAAATGGCAACTGATATGAACTTTTCTACTAATGGAACTTCTGCTTCTACCACCACCAACACTATTGGTGCTTATGTTTCTCAATCTGTGGGACATACTGTCTCCACAAACATGGGACCTTTGGTAGGTACCCAAGCTGCCCAAATTGTGGCCAACCATGCTGAAAAACCAGAAATATTCTCTGGTTCAAACTTTAAAAGGTGGCAACAAAAGATGTTGTTCTAGCTCACTACTGTGAATCTTGCGAGATTCTTGGATGAGTCAGCCCCTGTAATTTCTGAAGGGTGTACTGATGTTCAAGTAGTGAGTGTTGTTGATGCTTGGAAGCATTCTGAATATCTCTGCCGAAACTATGTGTTAAATGGCCTTGTTGATTCACTGTATAATGTGTATTGTAAGATAACTACTGCCAAAGAACTGTGGGAATCTTTGGATAAAAAGTACAAAACTGAAGATGCCGGAACTAAGAAGTTCATTGTGGCAAGATTCTTAGAGTTCAAAATGGTTGACTCAAAAACTGTTGTAACTCAAGTTGAAGAGTTACAAATCATTATCAGTGTTATTTTATCAGAAGGATTGGTTCTTGGTGAAACATTTCAAGTTGCTTCCATAATTGAAAAGTTGCCTCCAAGTTGGTTGGATTTTAAGAATTACCTTAAGCATAAGCGAAAGCCAATGATCGTTGAAGAACTTGTTGTTCGTCTTCGAATTGAGGAAGACAACAGAGTTGCTCAAAATGGTGGTCATGTTGAGGGACTTGTTAAAGCTAACTTTGTTGAGCATGGTCAAAGTTCCAATGGAAAAGGTAATTACAAAGGCAAAGGGAAACGTCCTGATAAGAAAAACAAGGGCAAAAGGGTGGATTTGAGTCCTAAAAGTGGTGGTGTGAAGAAGAAAGTTGCTATGTTCAAAGGAAAGTGTTATAATTGCGGTGAATCTGGTCACCGAGCTGATCAATGCAAGAATCCAAGGAAGGAAATGGCAAATATGGTCGATGATGGCATGCCTCTTGTTGCTATGATTTCTGATCTCACTGCTATGTTGGAAGAGGTCAATCTGACCACCGATGGGATCAAAGGATGGTGGGTCGATACGGGTGCAACCCGTCATGTGTGTCCGGATAAGACTATGTTTCATACTTTGAAAGAAGCATCCGGTGAAGACAAGTTGTATATGGGAAATGTCGCTACTGCCGATATCAAGGGTGAAGGAGATGTGATCCTCAAGTGGACTTCGGGGAGAGAGCTCACTTTGAGCAATGTGTTGTATGTTCCTGATTTGCGCAAGAGTCTTGTGTCGGGATGGTTGCTCAACAAGAATGGGTTTCGTTTAGTGTTTGAAAGTGATAAGTTTGTGTTAACGAAACGTGGTTTGTATGTTGGTAAGGGTTATGCCCTTAATGGTATGTTTAAACTTAATGTAATTGCTATGAAGAAGATGAATGAAAATGCTTCTACTTCCGCTTACTTGATTGAGTCTTCTAATATTTGGCATTCTCATCTTGGTCATGTGAATTTTAATTCAATGCGTCGTTTAATTAAGTTAAATTGTATACCATCTTTTACCATTGAATCAAATTCTAAATGTCCAACATGTGTTGAAGCTAAACAAACCACGAAATCTTTCAAATCAATTGAACGAAACACCGAGCCCTTTGATTTAATCCATACCGATGTATGTAATTTTAGAACAATTCCCACTCGTGGTGGTAACAAGTATTTCATCACATTTATAGATGATTGTACTAGATATTGCTATGTATACTTGCTAAAGAGCAAGGATGAAGCAATAAACAAGTTTGTCTTGTACAAAAATGACGTTGAGAATCAACTCAACAAAAAGATCAAACGATTAAGGAGCGATAAAGGAGGTGAATATGTTTCTCCTTTTGCTGAAATTTGTACTCTAAATGGTATTATCCATGAGCAAACAGCTCCTTATACCCCACAACAAAATGGCATTGCTGAAAGGAAGAATCAAACTCTTAAAGAGATGATGAAAGCCATGTTAATAAGCTCGGGTTTAGGCCAAGACATGTGGGGAGATGCCGTTTTATCGGCAAACTATCTTTTGAACAAAATTCCTTTCAAGAAAAAGGATGTTACACCTTATGAGTTATGGTTTAATAGAAAACCATCCTATAAATTCTTGAAAGTGTGGGGGTGTTTAGAAAAAGTGGTGGTTCCACCACCAAAGGTTCAAAAGATAGGACCAAAAACTGTTGATTGTGTATTCATAGGATATGCTCAGCATGGTAGCGATTGTGAATCCTCAAATCTTGCTGAACATAGTAGTGCATATCGGTTTCTAGTACATGAGTCTAAGAACCCAGAAATACACAAAAACAGCATACTGGAGTCAAGGAGTGCATCATTCTTTGAGGATGTGTTTCCTCGTTTGGATAAAGGAAAAGCTACTACATCAACTCCAGTTGATAAGATTGTTCGAGATGAGCATCAAGAACAATCATAAGATGAAGAAGTAGAACCGCGAAGAAGCAAAAGGCAAAAGATTGAAAAATCTTTCGGGCCTGATTTTGTTTCTTATATGGTTATGAGTGAACCTCAAACATATAATGAAGCGGTTACTTCTCAAGAAGCGCCTCAATGGAAAGAAGCCATCAAGAGTGAAATTGATTCTATTTTGCAGAATCATACTTGGGAACTAGTTCATCTTCCACATGGTTGTAAACCACTTGAACATCGTTGGATATTCAAGAAAAAGATGAAAGTTGATGGCTCTATTGATAAGTACAAGGCAAGGCTTGTAGTCAAAGGATATAGACAAAAGAAAGATCTTGATTACTTCGATACATATGTGCCTGTAACTCGAGTAACTTCGATCAGATTGGTGCTTGCGATTGCAGCATTGAGAAATTTGGAAATACATCAAATGGATGTAAAAACAGCCTTTCTCAATGGAGAGCTAGATGAAGAAATATACATGGAACAACCTGAGGGTTTTTCCGCTCCTGGCCAGGAGGACAAAGTTTGTAAACTTGTCAAGTCTTTGTATGGATTGAAACAAGCTCCCAAACAATGGCATTAAAAGTTTGATCAAGTTATGCTCGACAATGGTTTTAGGATCAATGAGTGTGACAAATGTGTTTATGTGAAGGACATATCTAGAGGATATGTGATACTTTGTATATGTCGATGACATACTCATTGTGGGTAGTGATGATAGTATGATTAGATCTACCAAAGATATGTTGAAAGCGAGATTTGACATGAAGGATATGGGTTTAGCAGATGTCATTCTTGGAATGAAAATTACTCGAACTCAAGATGGTCTAGTGTTAAGTCAATCTCACTATGTGGACAAGATCCTTGAGAAATTCTGTCCCGGGGACTCAAGAGTAGTTCGATCTCCAATAGATACCACGCAACATTTATCGAAGAATATAAGTGAAGGTGTTGCTCAATTGGAGTACTCAAGGGTAATTGGCAGTCTAATGTATCTCATGTCAAGTACTAGGCCAGACTTAGCCTATGTTGTTAGTAGGCTAAGTAGATATACTAGTAATCCTAGTTCGAAGCATTGGAAGGCTATGACTAGGTTACTAAGATACTTGAGATATACAAGGAATTATAGGTAGCATTTTGGCCGAGATCCAGCTGTATTGGAAGGATATAGTGATGCTAATTGGATATTCGATATAAAAGATTCCAAATCCACAAGTGGATATGTGTTTACTATTGGAGGAGCGACTATAGCTTGGAAATCATCCAAGCAAACGCTCATTGCTAGATCCACAATGGAATCTGAATTTATAGCATTGGATAAAGCTGGAGAAGAAGCAGAATGGCTACGACATTTCTTAGAATATGTTCCAAAATGGCCAAAGCTAGTGACGGCGATCTGCATACATTGTGATTGCCAATCGGCTATTGGTAGAGCTCAAAGTACTATGTATAATGGCAAATCAAGGCATATTCGTCGTAGGCATAATAGTATACGACAACTGCTCACAACGGGGGTTATCACTATTGACTATGTAAGGTCAAAGGATAACATTGCGGATCCGCTAACGAAAGGTTTAAATAGTGAGGCAGTTTATAAGTCGTCAAAGGGAATGGGGCTAAAGCCCATTGAGTAAATTTGTACGAAGGAAAACCTAACCTAGAAGTAAATGGAGATCCCATGATCTAGGTTCAATAGGACAACCTAATTGTACAAATAGAGGAGGTCACTGTGGGGGAGCACCCCAAAACAACCAAGGGAGTTTGCAGTCACTGTGTGTGTGTGTGGGGGGGGGAGTACCCACCACATTAAAGTGAGTTGCAAGTTTCCTAGCCCATTCCTATATCAAATCAGTGATATCATAGAGGTTAAGCATATGGCTTTTAATGATTGTGAGCAATCACCTATGTTAGAGAGAAGTGGGGTCGCTTCGAATGGAATTGTAAGGGAACAATTCCTAGAGCTCTCGCAGAACCAGGATAGTGTTCCATGACCATAAAGGACACGAAAGTGAGGGGTTATCTAGACTAGGGAAAGTATTGTGTGATGTGTAATAACGTCTACGTAAAAAGGGGTTAGTTCAAAGACATCGAGTTCTACTAACCGCTAGGAGACTAAGTGCACTCACAAAGGAAAGTTCAAAGGTTAAAACCTACTTATCCTGCAATACTCGACTGTCGGAAATTTATCTTGAATAGGAGAACTGATATCTATTCATGTGGGGGATTGTTGGAAATTTTATGTTTTATTTAGTTTCATGTGTTGAAATAAATATGTTAAACATAAAATTATCTAATGTGAATAGATATCTTTTATTGTAACATGATAGTGTGTTGTATTAGTGTTTACTAATGTGGGTTTGTCCCACATTGATAGAGGTATAAACATTAACTGTGTTTATAAGGAGAAGTGTTGGAGGAATAATAATTCCTTATAAGGGGTCCACACCCCAAGTTGGCAAGGAGGGTGCGAAGCACCCTACGCGCCCGCGCCCGGGCCCGGGGTCGTGGGCTCGGCTTCATGGCTCAGTAGAGTGAATGGTTCCTGGTTTAACACCTGGTTCCACACTTGCTACAACTTAAGTGTGACACCTGTTAGCTAATCATGCAAGCTAACAAGTGTCTTCCACTTCTCTAAACGTTCACATAAGATGATCAAGATCACTTGATCAGTAACAACTTTAACAAGAACACTAACAGAAAAACACACACTTAGTTAAAAATCTGGCTCAACCAGAAAACGAGTTTCTCTCCTTCTCTAACTTACAGTCACTTGTTCAAGGTATATTTATGGGTGCTATGATAACTCCGGCAGTACATACTGCTTAGGCTGTTGTACCCTGGGAAACTGACGGGTTCACTTGGGTGGCCCGAAATCAGTTTTAAGGGACCTTGGTTTAACCATATCCTCAGCCAGAGTGCCCTGTTTCTTGTTGTTCATTTCTGTTAATGTAATTTTGGTTTCTTGTAATCTGTATTTTCTTATTGTAATTCGAATTGTTATATCAATAAAGTTTTATTTTGTGAATGGTGTTCCTACAATATACTCAGACATTAATTCCGGTAGAAATTTATTTTGGAAAAACCTTATCTTTGATCTTGAGAGTACTTTTGCTCATACTATAATTTGAACTTTTTCAAGTCTCCCCAATACCAATCCGTATGATATCAATGTCAATATTTTTTTCCTCTCTCTTTCCTTTCTTATACTTTTTCATTTTTTTTTATGTTTCTTCTTTTAGAAAATACTTGAGAGCAATTGTTATTCACATGAATATGATAAACATACAATATCTTCTAATGTAATTTGGTAAGTTTAGACCGGGGTTATAGCTTAATATAACAAATATCGGATAAAACTTTAATCATGTTTATTCGTTTAACTTAATATATAATTTATAATCAAATAAATGAATATAAAACTATGTTAACAAATAAAATTGGGTGTTGAACATAAAAGTATAAAACACAAATGAACAAACATATAATGGAAAGCATTATGATATTGAAATTTAACATTAACAAAAAGCAAATGTTTATAGAATTTGAAAATTAAAAAAATGTTATATTAAAAAGTTATGTCCACAAAAGCCATAATTTTAATGACAATTTCCATAATATTTTTTGAGTGCACCACGAATCATAACAAACTACATTGATTGAGGTATGAACCTAACCACAATTACAAACCACAAACCAATATTGACCGCGGAACAAAATGCATACATCATGACCTGTAAACCTTTAAACTTGAAAACATTAAATTTGAATCTAACAGGTCTAATAAAAATGACTACCACCCAAAATTTGAAATCCCAAAAGTCACGACAGATGATCAAAAAATGAAACATATAACTGCATACACAGGCAAACCAACTACTCATGTATATAAACCACAACCCTCAAACCGTTGAAGTTAAAAGCACAAATCGTACAACCCGAAGTGTTAGAAAACCCAAAACTCAAAAGAGACAACCCAACCACTCTAAAATTAAATATACCAACCAAATGTGTTATTGTTTAGTTGCAGTATTTGTTTGTTACTTTGTTTTGGTTGGCTAATTAATAACAACCCCTTCTTTGAGCATAACCCGACATGAATTGTATGTGTAATAATAGAAGGAAGGGAAGGATGAAACTTGTAAAGTCCAAAATGTGACAAAATCCGACAAATCAATCGTCATCAATCCCTGCCGTCTTGAAAAGACACATCTTTCTATATCTATATTCAACTAATAATAAAGGGCTGATCCGTTCCTACCCCATTACAAACAAAATTTTACAAAAGTCTCTTTCATGCCAGTGGTCCATGCATACTTTTTTTTATTTATTTAAAAAAACATCATTTTTCATGAGTCTAGAGTACAAGTGTTTAAAGCATGATATTTTCCCAAAAAACTTTACACACTCCCTCAAACACACAGATCAATCTATATAAACATATTAACGAAATTACCTCTTTTTCTCTCCAAATTTTCATTTTCTTCTTATTTTCAGCATATAAGTGAAAAGTAACTCCCAATGCCGTCTTCCACGGGTTTTGGGTTCCAATACCGTCTTCGACGGTGTATGGAGGAGGTTGATAGGTAGACAGCCTTACCCCTACCAAAGATATAGAGGCTGCTTCCAGGTTCTACCAAAGGTAGAAAAGGACCTCCAGCCTTGCTGGGTATGAGGATCGAACCCATGACCTCTGTTACCAGAGGCAAGGGCTCCAACCACTAATCCAACCCAGTTGGTTTTACACCCACTTTAATATCCTAATCAGGTATGAAAGAGATACGTTTTGATGTTTTTTCCTTTTTAATGTAATAAATAATAACACCCTCTTAATATTTGAAGTAAATCTTGGTTGTTTTTTGCTTGATTTCATCTGGGAATTTTTAAGATCTCATGTTGGTATTTTTAAAATTGAAATCTTGTAAGTGGATAATTGCTTTTTTTATTTTTTTTCATAAATATTTATCCCCAAATAAGTGACATAAAATGGCATATTTTAAAAAATATAAAAAAATGGAATAATTAGGGAGTAGAAAAATGTAAGAAGATTAAAGGAATAATATGTACAACAAAATAAAATGGAGTAAAATAATGTAAGAAGAGAGAGTAAGACTGGGTCCTTTTCCCTGTCATATAGTAATGGGTTCACATTGCTTATATGTCATCTAATTTGTTTGAAATGGTGTATAAATAGTACAAACCATAATAAAATATGTCGCCCACAACGTCATATACACACACTTTCCCTTCCTTCACCTAATAATAATATTATTAAAACTATATAAACCCCCTTCAACTCTCTTCTTCATCATCATCTCTCTCAAAAACTAAAAAAGAAAACATATTTCAATGCCACTGATTATATTTATACCTGTAATGGAGTAAGTGGGGGCGGAAGAAAATTTCCGGGTGTTGAAGGCGACATCAAAATCCGTGCAATAAATGATCCAGATCCAAGTATAAGTTTTGCTGGAAAAGAAGAAGCTGAATTTGGTCAGCAACACTGAACATAGCAATACACAAGAAAGCCAAGATGTGTATTTTGGTTTCATTATAAAGTATTAGTTGAAACTTAAGGTTCATAGATATTAAAATAATATCCTTAAAGGAAGTCAAACATGTTCAGGCTTGTAAAGGATTGCAGTGACCATGAAAATGAAACTCATTAAATATCATACCTAACCATTGTGCCCATTCCGATATATGTAAGATGCAAAGATACTAGCAATAAATGCAGTGACCTCGTATAGTAAGTATGTTTTTATAGCAGGGAAATTAGGAAGATGGAAATACCTAACTGTTTAGCCCTGTACTCATCATTATTACCAAGTAAAGGTTCATTTAGGTCATCCAAATCTGCAGCTACTAACCATCGACATCCCCATGATGGAGTCTTCTCCTCATTGTTCGAGATGTCATTAGTCGTTGTATTCTTTTATTTTTATTTTATTTTTCTGAAACCTGTTCAAATATTATCATGTAATCACAATTAAAGTTCCACTATAACACCTAAAGCACAAAGTAAAAACCGGAACTTGTAACACTCGAATCAACTAAAAATATGAAATAATAAAAAGTAGTCCCGGAACAAGGACTTATGGATGGAACAAAATTCATACAGTTAAGATGGGATGAGGCGTCAACAAACTTAATCATGTGATAATATCTCATCAGGCCTAAAGAGAAACTCATAGGGTGTTTGGTCATTTGGAACTGATAGTCTGATCATTGTCAAGTTTTGGATAAACAAATTAAATGCTTCTGAAGATCTGATTATTTCTGTTTCGTATATTTAGGTCCAGACCAGCTGCAACTAAACTGAATATGGTCAGGTAACATAAAATCACTTATGCACCCCTCATTATAACCTTGATTTTGTAATTTTTTTTTATTTTTGAACTTCACAAATTGTCAACTTTTTTTAGATGCAGAGTGTCTGTTCTTTCATGAATCAGTAAAAACTTACTTTGCTACCAGATTTCACCAAATACCCAAACATCTGATCATCTGATCATTACAACTTCAAACAACAGAAGAACATCCGAACACTATTTTCCATAACCTGTTTTTATTCAACTGATTATCTGGTTCTTAGATGGTGTTTGGGTTGCATTTTGAAGAGATTATTTGATAATTGTGGTATCATATCGTAAATAATAGGAAAATGTGTTTGGCAGAAAAGTGACTATATGCGCTTTCCTGCTGCACATAAATCTGTTTTGAAAACGCAATCCTAAAGACAAACTCAAACATCCCCTAGAAAGTCAATCAAATTCCAAAAAATCTAACAAAACTATAATATCTAAAAGCTAAAAATCCTCGAATAAGACTAAACTGATAGATGGAAAGTTACTAATAACCCACTAAAAAAGATTACAAAGGATCTTAAAATTCATACTCACAACCTACATTTGCAAAAGGCCCCATAAATTCGTATTCTAACAACCTATATTGAGCACATTCCTTTATCAAGAAAAAAAAGTAGATACACTTCAGCTTTAGGAGTCAACCAACAAAACCCATAACCCAAATGTCATAAATATTCACAAAGTAATAAACTTTCTAATTAAAAATATTTAAATCCATAGCAATGAAAGATTCATATTAAGAGAGCTACTAGTAAGTTAAAAGAATAGCTATTAGGCATAATCAAAATTAAATTAAAAATTAGAATAGGATACCTGGGAGAGAAGCAGGTGAATCGATGAAGGAAACCCCAAATCAGATTTCCAACAAAAAGATATGATTGAAATATTGATAGAAGATATGGGAATATGTTATAGAATTGGAGGGAATAAGGAAAAGAAGAAATTTGACAGAAATTTCTTTTCTCTTTTCCCCTCACAATCCTATCTATTTTTCTCTCCCAGAAAAAGAAAAACAAGAAAAGGAAAGAATATAATACGTAGTAATGAAGAAACAAAGAGAGAAGAAGACTTGTAATTGTTGTTTACATGTTTTCTACGTTTCACGCCACCGCCAGTTCAGCGGGTGGGTTCTTTCTTACAACCTGACCTGCTTCCAAATATTCTGGGTCAGGTCCTAAGACCATCTGATCAAGTGGTACACATCGAATTTAAACTCATATATGTTTACAAACTTAAGCAGCGTGGTTTGGATTAGTGTTAAGCACTTTGGTTTTCGAAGACAAAGGTCAAGGTTTAATTCCCATTCCATGTAAAGGCCGGAAGTCATTTTCTACTATTTAGGTAAGCACTCTCTTTACCTAAGTAGGGTTAACTGGTAAAATTTTTTGTACGGATGAGACCAAAAAAAAACTTGTGGTGCATCGAGGAATTTTAGGTAAGAGATTTGCAAAACAAGAAAGTCTGGTGTCTAAGACACCAGACTTCGCCAAGTCATTGTAGTCTGGTGTCTAAGACACCGGACTTGGTCGTTGTTGTTTTTTGGTCTGAAATATCGGATAGGAAGGAAATATACGTATCCAATTACAAGCTGACACGTACACAGTTTTGTCATAAGTTCGGTGTCTACAACACCAGACTTGGTTGATTTTGATGTCTGAAAATCACTATTGGAACAAACCCGTCCAAGTACGGTTTCTTAGACATACTTTCAAGGACGTGGCTTCCTTGTTTTGCATATCTTTTGGGTAAAATTCCTAGATGCACCAACACCTTTGTTTTTTGTCCTATCCATACAAAAAATTCGTTCACATCTTAATCTCCTTCATACACCGTCGGAGTATAAGGCCCAAAAGCCATGGAAGACGGCACTGGATACTTCATTTTATATGTTTACAAACTTAAAGAGTAGAAGTAACGGGAGTTATTACACATGTCACTCTTAATAGTCTTGTTTTACATGTTGGATTTTATACAAATGATTATGTTTATTATGTACATGTCACTCTTAATAGTTGTTCTTGTTTTTATCCCGCTTATGTAGAAATTAGGTTTTGTTGTTGTTGTTGTTATATAAGTTTAGAGACTTAATTTATTATTGTCAAAAAAGGTAATAGGGGGAACCCTAGCCCCGGTACCACAATTGGATACCCAACGACCACTTAATTTGTTATTGTCACGTTATTATTAATGTTGAATTCAAAATTATATTATATTAAACAAAAAAAACTATGTTATATGGAAAAACATTTCATTAATTAAAAAATACAAAAACTTTAATAAATATATCAAAACTAACATAGAGAATGGATCCCTGATTTTTCCACAGGTCAAGGGTTCGACTCTTAGGAGTGACAAGTCTGTGGTTTTTTCCCTGAATCACCTGTAACGGCTTATAGTCTACATCTCGTAGTCTAGAGTACGTGCATGGCTTCACCATTATACGATGAGGTGTTCTTGATGTCGAATACCGACTAACTGTTAAAAAAAACACAGAGAATGAAAAAATGAATAAATATAGATAAAAGAAAAAAATGGATAAAAGAAACAAACAAGACTCTAATTATATTACGTTGTTTCCAAACATATTTGTAAGATGGGTATTATGATTGAATATGCGTTAAACTAATTTGCTAAGAGTTTACTATGAAGGTTTGTTGGATGGTCATAATGTAGGTGATCGAGATATATACCCCATCATATATATGTATCTTATCGTTTCACCAAATTTGATGCATGTCTTGGGTATAGACTGATCATGGTGTGAGAAATATACCCCGGCCCATCATATATATATATATATAGAGTAAAGTTATTATGAGAACCAATAATTTGTCGAGAACTACGAAAACTAATTGTAACCATTAAATTAACAATGGCAATTTTGTAAATATTTTCACACATTTAAGCACATGCCGTTGCAGAAGGGTAGAATAGGTATAATAAAATTACAATTTATCTACTAAATAAATTATGAAAACACATATTTTCTCCCATTTATCATTTACAGATTTTCTTTACCAGAAAAAATGCCTAGAAACTCTCGTATTAAAGATTCAATTTGATCCAACAATTAAAACAAAATCACTATTTGAAGCAAAAATTCCGTGGAAATCGAGCGAGGAACCAACAATCTGGGATCTTCTAAGTGGCTATTTCAAGTATATATAGAAGACAAGCATATCATCAATATGAAAAGAGGTATTTGTTAACCTAAAAAGTAGTATTGTTCTTGTACTCTGTTTGATAAAATAAATGAACTAATTAGGATTTTTTGGCTGGTTGTTGCTTTTTTGGTTTGGAAGATGGAGACATAGCGACAGGATAAGAATGTCAACATCTTTTAGCAAGTACATCTTTTAGCTACAGGATGAAGGTAATCTAAAGCATTGTGTTTGGGATACTAAATTTATAGTTAATTTTCCTTTGAATTAGTACCTACGTTCGTTTGATGTAAATAAAGATGTAGTGAGTTGTTTTTGTATTATGTGTGATAAAATAAATTAGTTTTTACAAAGTGTTTGTTAAAATAAATTAGGTTTTGCAAAGTGTTTTCACATTTTGTTGATGTAGTGTAATCTAGACACATGTTCAAAGAAACAGAGTTAAAAATCTTTTGTGGTTAATCTGTACACATGTGTGATTATTTGGTTCGTATACATGTGTTCCTATGTTGGTCTCTGCGCATGTGTGTTTTTAGTAACCCAGTATACGAAGAATTCATATGTTTACGTATTGTTCGTGATGGCTTCATGTGTACGAATGTTACCGAAAATGTCCACATGGTAGGTAAGGGCCACATGTTGCATGTAATGCTTGGATCAACTGTCTTTTGGGATATGGTCACGTGTGTGGCTCGATGCACAAATGTGTTTTGATCTACAATTCGCGGCTCACATGTGTTTTGTTGTAGCGTAACTTTATGTAAATGGTCCACATTTTAAACAATTGGTTGTGATAGTAAAAAATAGTTGTGTGATTATCAAGTTGTGAACCTGTGTTGATTGAGAATATTACTGTCACTACTTTTCTTAGGTGTTGAAGAAAATTAAAGCAAGATAAGCAACAGGAAACAAAGTGGTTTACCAGAAGGAAATAAGATATATAGTTGCAAGTTGTTCATTGCCAATTACTATTGCAAGTACTATCTTAAGTGATTACTCGTATTATCTAAATATCACGGTCTTGCTTATCATTGTAGTTGTCATGAAAAGAAAGAGCCGACTTTGTTAAGTGTATTAATGTGTTCACAAGCTCTTAGACACATGTGTTAAATATAGCATATGTGGTTCAGTGTACACATTTGTCCGTCTTTGTGCACATGTGTTTGTATATTTTATGTGATAATAAGATATGGTCGCATGTGTGTTTCGTGTGGTACAAATGTGTTATAACATTTTACCTACAAGGTTCCGATTTTACGAGTGTTTTGTGTTAGCCTAACTATATATGTTCCACATTATAGCAGTTTCTATACATGTTTTATAACTTTGATAGTTTGGTTTAACACAAATCTGTATGGGCACACTTGATAGAAATTGTTTTGGTTTATTAAATTGTGTACTTGTGTCAAAGTTGATAATATCATTGTGAGTACGTGAACAGATATAGAAAGAATTAACACTGAATCAAAATAGCGATGGAATTAAACGTAAACAAGGCGGATCAGATCGAAATATGAGCCATGGAACTAAATGGAAAAAAAGCGGATTAGTGAATGAAAACAAGAGAAGGGCATTAGACTGAATGGAAGCACTCACGGGTAACAAGTTTATTACGGGAAATTTGGGGTTTGTTAGTGGTAAAGTGGGATTAAATCTCGGATTTCTCTTATGTAGCACAAGCCTCTCAACCAAGTGGGATAACCGTGCATTGGCGCATGTATTATTTCATTTACTTTCTTATGGCAATTGATTACATCTTGTTATTCATCCGTTTGTTTGTTGTTTGTAGATTATATTACTTTGTAATTATATCTTTAATTTCATATAATACAATATTGTCTTACAATACAAGAGAAAGATAACTATTATATATTTGTGTTTTCCTTATTAATTTACAACTTATTGAATATAAAGTTACAGTAATTGTAACGAAGAAATAATTAACTAAAATTTCATCTTTGTCATAAACAAAAGAGAATCAAAGAATACAGCCAATACACATGTTTCATGTCATCTCTCGCTATATATATAAAATAAACGAATACAAATCTAGAATAAAAATTGAACCATATGTGGGAAACATGAATTTGTCTGTCCACAAGTATATTGGATTATATGTGAAAATGGTTATACACACGGTTCATAATTAAATAACTATGTAATAAATAATAACATACATATTAAAATAATTCCATCTCGTTTGATTCTAATTTCTGGTGACGTTCAAAGAGGATATGTATTCGTAACTGCCCTATATTAATTTAAGGAGCTATTTTTAAGGAATTTTAATTTCCATGAAAATAATTAGTTATATTGTATTTATCAAATTACACTACTGCCCCTAGCTATATTCATGGAATATTAGTTCTCGTAGTTCTCGACAATTATAGTTCTCATTTTATCTTTTGACTATATATATATACTTATTTTTTTTTGTAAGAACCGTAAGAACTCCTAAATGTCATATTGGATCACATGTTTTTTTTGTTCATTCACATGTGAAACGTCATAAAAACATATGTTGTAGAAGAAATTTTTTTTCAAAACCTTATATATAGCCGTTTATCACATGTGAACAAAAAACGTGAACAAATTCATTCACAAGTTCACAAAAGACTATTTTGAAGGTTTTTTAAAAAAGTTTCTTCTACAACATACATTTGTATATTATTTCACATGTGAATGAGCAAAAAAAACATGTGAATAAATACATATTTTAAGAGTTCTCATGGTTCTTACAAAATAAATGGTTCTCAAAATAAGGAATCTCTCTCTCTCTCTCTCTCTCTCTATATATATATATATGTATGAGATAATCAAATAAGAACAACCTTAAAATAAGAACAGAACACTTAAAAACTACATTTTGATGCATTAAAAGTTCATAAAACTAACATAGTGTAAATTAATTAGCATTATTTAAGTGTTTAATTTAGGGACATCTTAAATTAGTGATCATTAGGGACCATATAACTTACATATGTGTAAGTCGTGGTGGCGGTGGTCGCCATCGCCGGAGGATCATGGTGGTGGTCGGAGATGATGGTGGTGGTCGGAGATGATGGTGGTGGTGGTGATGGTGGTTGTATAACTTACACATGTGTAAGTTGTAACTTACACATGTGTAAGTCGTGGTGGCGTGGTCGCCGTCGCCGGAGGATCATGGTGGTGGTCGGAGATGGCGGCGGTGGTGGTGGTCGGAGATGGTGAAAAATGAATGATTGAGATTTGTCCCTAATGATCTCTAATTTAAGATGTCCCTAATTTAACTTTTCCCTATATCTCCCTATACTACTAAAGGAGAGTTCTGAATGACATAAGCAAATCCGAGTTGTCAATCTTATAGATGGTCCACGATAGTGTCGATGAGGTGGTGCTTATGTAAATCGTGTGTATTTCAAGGTGTTTTAGTGTGTGTTTTAACAGCTAAATTAAAAAAAACCTACACGTAAAAGAAGTATACATTAGCGGCGTTTGTTTGCAATTTCGGAACATGTGTGATCATAATTTAATATTTCAAAGTACTCTCATTCTCTGTTTTTTCGATTCACTCAAATTGTAATGTAATTTCCGAATACACATAATTCAAATTTTATGTTTTCAAATTTTAAATTTTGAAATACACATAATTCAAAAACCACAACTCCTATTTTCCCTCCTTCACTTTTCAACAATCTCACAATTTTCCTTGGTTTAATCTTCTTCCTTCTTTTCATCCTAAAATGGCGACAAAAAATGTTACTTTTGTTAATCAACTGGATGCCAAAAAAGACTTCGTTAACATGAAACTTAGGATCATCAAGCGATGGAATCAGATCTATCGGCTTGATATGGTTCTCATTGATGAGAAGGTAATCTTCAATTGCTTTATTTATACTTTATATGGTTCTAAAAATATCCTAAATTTCCAGATTCCCTAATTCATTTTTACCTCTCTTTGTTTTGATCCAGGGTAACAAGGTTCAAGCAAGTGTTAAGAAAGACTTGATTCCGAGATTTGATAACATTTTAAAAGAAGACTCTGTTTTGTTGATCAACAAATGTGGTGTGGGTGTCTCCGATGATAAATATCCTGTAGTCAAAAACAAATTAAAACTAAAACTTTACAAGTGTACTGAAGTCAATGCTGCTCATTCTTTCACTGGCCATCCTTATGGCTTTGCCTTTGTTCCGTTTAATGAAATCAATGTTGCTAAGGCACAGGATCCTGATGTCCTCAATATTGGTAAGTATTTCAACAATCTCCCTAATTTTCATACCTTACTATCTCCTACTCTGATATTACTTTAATTTTTTTGTTTCATAGATCTGATTGGATATGTAACTTGGTGTGGAAATTTGGATATATTCAAATCTGCAAGTGGGAAAGAAAGCAAGTGTTTTATCATCCATCTCAAAGATTTGAGGTGAGTTTTATAAACCATCTTAATTTATAGTCTGAATTTGATAAAATATGTTTACCTTAATTACTGTAGTGGGGTGATGGTAAAGTGCACACTATGGGGAGACTATGCCATAAACTTTTGTCAATTCATAGAGAACAATCAATCTGCAGAGCATGTCATCACTATTATTCTGCACGCTTTGGTAAAAGAATGGAAGGGTAACTATGATTTCAGCAATTTAAAATATAAATTATTCCTGTTACTAAATTTCTCAAACTTTAATCTTACCATTTGACTAAAAATTTCAGGAAACGTTACCGTTCAAACTGATATGTTTGGGACAAGAATTTTTATCAATGAAGATATTCGAGAAGCACAGGATTTCAGGAGGAGGTAATAGTTTAAAGTGATCTTTTATAGCTATTTTCATGATTTATAAAGATCCATAACTATTGTCGTATCATTATGCCAGTCTTATATTACAAGAAGGGAAAGCCAGCACTTCAAGTGCTATTTCATCTCAGACTGTGTACCCCAATCGTCTTGAATTTCTTCTCAACACTGAAAGGAAATATGTTGATGAAGTGAGAGAGACTGAGTCGGTAAGCCATATAATTTGAAGGAAGAAAACTGTATTTAAAACACTTGATTTAACACACTGCATTAGTTTGATATGTTAAAGATCACCCTTAATTTTAAACTTTCTCAATCTTATCCGCAGCCCCAAGAATGTGTTGTTCTAGGTTCAATTGCAATGCTTGAAAAAGAATTTGGATGGTTTTATGATGGTTGTCGAAAGTGTAATAAGAAAGTTCTAACCAAAAAAGAGTTTTTGGAAGGTCTTGATTCTGAAAATCTAACTGAAGAAATTATCAATGCTCCAGTCGATAGTTTGTGGTGCCCAAGAGAGAATGCCATTGCAAACCAACTGATTCCAAAGTAACTTTCAAGTTGTCATCAGTGTTGTTTATCCACACTTCTACCCCCAAATGATATTTTACCTAATAGTATAACTTTTTTAAACAGGTTCAGAGTAACTTTTAGGGTGCAAGACTCCACTGGCAGTGTCTCTGTTAGAAATTAAATTAGTGGTGTTAAATTGTAAATGGAGTTACATTTGTATTGTTCTTAAAGTACAAGGGGTCTAGACGAAACTTGTAATGTTTAGGATATAAATACCCCTTGTAACTAACCCTTGTAACCCTTGAGAAATAAACACATAGTTAATCTAATTTTCTCTCTCCTCTCCATCATCTTCAACCTCCCTCCACACACACTAAACCCTAGAATCCACCATTAAACCTCAATTAAGCTTATTTCTATTAATTACATTTGGTATCAGAGCATAATCGGTGAATCCGAACGATCCGTAATCATATCCATAACCGATTTTGTTTGAAATTTCACGCGTTTGAGCTTAATTTGTTTTTGAAAATTCTGTTTGTGTTGATTTTGATGTTGTTTCAATGTTATAATCACAGATTAGGAGTGGATTATTGTTGAATTTGATTGATATGTGATCACTTTCGTCAATCTGATTGATTTTGTGTGTTTTAAGTGTGAGCTCAGCAAATACAGTGTTCATAATAAGAAAAGTCAAAAGTGAGTTTTCTGAAACTACAGTACTAGTCACGTGATCTTTGACTGTTATCACATTGTTATTGTTGAATCATTTTATCAATTTCTATATCTTTACATTTTCATTAATTAAAAATAAAAAAAATAGAAAAAGAAGAAAATCAACAAAATTGTTCATAACTTCTCTCTTCAATTTCTTCTTTGTTGTTGATCGAATCAAGCCGAAATTTACGAGGTTTTGTTCGCGAGTGAATTCTGAACATAATCATCTTTTCAATTTTTCGATTCATCAAGTTTTGGTGTCGGTTACTTTTCCGGCGATCTGACATATTTTCCGGCGAGCTTGAAAAACGATTTTTGTTGCCAAGGATTTGTGTGGGATAGTTTTCTGAGTATTTTGGTGAAACTTTCATGTTCTAATTCGAAGTATTGAAGCCGTAATCTGCATTTGAAGTTTTCCGGCGACTTTTCCGGCTGTCGTGGTTACTGTTCACCGCCGTGTTGTTCATCATATTTTCTGCAGAAATTATCCATTTGCTGAGGTGACTAATTCTCGTATTTACCGAGCTCGGCAAATATGATATTCCAAATCGTTGTGTTCTGCAAATTCGACCAACAAAACACAAAATCACCAGTCACCATTCCAATTCAACCATTTGCCGAGTTGAAAGACTTAGAAATTTTTCGATCGAAACTACCATTTGCAGAGCTCATTGCTCGGCAAATAGTATAATTCAGACTTAGCCAAATTTTCCTAATTCAACCATTTGCAGAGCTCATTGCTCGGCAAATCATACAATTTAGACTTAGACAAATTTTCTCACTTCAACCATTTGCAGAGCTCTGAGCTCGGCAAACCATTCATTTGGCTGAAATTTTTTTTAAGTCTTGAATACCCCATTTGCAGAGCTCTGAGCTCGGCAAACAATACAAAATCACCCAATCGACCCAAACTACCATTTGCCGAGCAAATACCTCGGCAAACAATACAAATAGACCAAAGTTTCAAAGTTTTTCCAAAATCTTTTCCAAATCAATTTTCTATCATTTTCCCATCTTGTGTGTGAAATTTTATAAAATTTGTTTTTGAACACCCCATTTACCGAGCAAAGTGCTCGGCATTTTTGACTTGAACTTTGTTCATTTGTTGTGCTTTCTTGTGTGTCTTGTCTGGATCGTGATTATTTCTGGTGTGTGCTTGTAAGAGAGAACTCCAAGCTGTGGTATTGTTTAAGATAAAAGGAAAAGTGTTGTGACTATTTGCTTTGAAAGAGGAAGTCTTGTGAGAAGTTTTCAAGAGAGAAAGAGAGAGACAGAGAGAGACAGAGAGAGAGTGATACAAGTTTAATAAGTGAAAAGTTTTTTTTTTCTAAATAAAAGGAAACGGAAATTGTGTAAGAGAACTTTTGTTAGTGGAAGAAGTGTTTCACGCGTGCTCTTGATTTGCTGGTTTTTGAGGTGTGTTTAGATAACGTGTGAGGAAGAGGAAAAGAAAACGTGTGGGTGTCTTTTAACGTGTTTTTATTTTTATTTTTTTTGAGTTGTCAGGAATAAAGTGTCACATGGGTTGTCAATTGTGAGTGGAATCTTTGCAGAAATACAAACGTGATTTGATATTCAAAAGTGGGTCACACATCTTTTGAACTTTAAATTGAGTTGTCCATTAGTTTTATCATTCTCGTGACTTCTAGCTATTGGATTGTCATTTTTATTTTTTTAAATTGCTTAGTCTCATTATTCTTGATTTTGAATTGTTAGGTTCTTTTTGAGTTACAAAGAAATATTTTTCACGTAAAAGTCAGAGCAGGGGGGCATTGAATTTTATTTGGGCTTCACTTTGATTCTGTTGGGCTACATATTTCTTGGGCTGAGATTTATTTAGTTTGGACTATAAATTTCTTTTTGGACTAAATTTTTTTTATTAGGCTGTCAACAAGTTTTGATTCAAAATGGCTCTTAAAATTACGGACGAGTTTGTTGCGAGGGTGGTAGATTTTTTAATGGGTGAAGAGCCAAGTTAGGAAGAAATACGTCGTCATGATAATCACATTTGTTAGTGTATCAAGTCGTCTCCATGTACAGTGGTTGTTTTTGAAGAAAACAAAGTCGATGTGAATATTTTTAAAACACTTGTGAGAGAACACCAGAGGTTTCAACTTGAAATTAAGCAACTCACATCTGAGAACAAAGAGCTCAAATCTGCTAATAATCCGAGTTTGTCTGTCATGGAAAGTCTTAAATCTGAAGTTGACCGAGTCAAATCTGAGAACAAAGAGCTCAAATCTTCTAATACTCTCAATTTGTCTGCTATGGAAAGTTTTCGACTTGAAATTGACCAACTCAAATCTGAGAATAAAGAGCTCAAATCTGCAAATGATCTCATTTTGTCCAACATGGAAAGTCTTCAAAAAGAAAATGATCATTTGCAATCAAAGATCTTCAAATTAACAAATGAGTTGGAAAATTCTTCCAAAGAGCTCAATAAAATTGTTTTGGACAATCAATCAAAAGAACTTGTTTTGCAACAAAAGATTTCTGAGCTTAACCATGAGTTGCAAAATAAGTCCACCATTTTTGTGAGCAAAGAGCGAAAATTTATCAAAGTTTTTGAACAACTTCGAATTGATGTGAGCACTGTTGAACAAGAAAGAACGAATCTTTGTGCTCAAATCAAGTGTCTTGAAGACAAGTGTTTGCAATTTCAATCAAACGAAGCATTTTTGACAAAGAGAATCTCCGACCTTGAGATTGAATTGCAAACAAAGACAAAAGTTGATTGTTGTCAAACAAAACCAAAAGTTGATGTTCCAAAGAGGGTTTACACGGGTAAATCTTCAAAACCTTTCGAAAGAAAGGTCTCTCAGTTTACTAATTACTCCTTGCAAAAGGGTAAGAAGTATGTTAAGAAACCAAATTTTGATGGAACAACTACTTTTGTCACTTTTCTATCATTCGAGGATAAGTCTGAACACATTTCTCAAGCAAAATCTCAGTTGACTAAATCTATATGGAAACCGATTTCTAAAGATAAGTCAGTTGAGTCAAAATCATTCAAATATTCATTTTCAGAACTTTTTGAACTTGCACCAAAACCTGCGAAAGTAATTGTGCAAAAAGTGAATGATTTTGTTCCGAAAAATCATTTCTCAAATCAATCTCCAAAGATTGGAAGTTTTTCAAAGAAATCAAATGATTTTTCACCGTTGCTTCCACGAAAAATCTTTTCAACTAAAACACCGGGTTTTAGTTCTCCGTGGAATGTAACTTCGATTCATCAAATCGATGAGACTTACATATGGTCTTTCAAGAGTTCAAAAACCATTGGACCCAATTTTAAATGGGTTCCAAAAGTGCTTTCGAAGTGATTTGATGAAAAGTGGCTTATACACACTTCAGTGTATAACCCGTGCTAAAACCGTTTTTGTTATTTTCTTATTTTAGAAAAATCCAAAAAGATTTTCATTTTCCTAATTTTGAAAAATCCAAAAAGATTTTCTCTTCTCATCATTTGTTTTATTTACATTGTCTTTGAGTTTCTCACAATGTATTAGGATGAGATGCAAGGCATCGATCGCCTTTGTGTACTGCCTTTGTAGTCTCATTTTTAATATTTGTGAGCAACTTTTAAACCTTTTACTCACCCTTTATATGCAAAACCATTTGTTAAAATCATGCATATATTTAGGGGGAGTTTGTTTATAAAACCAAAACTTCCAAGTGTTCAAACGCTTTTATCATTTTAAAACACTTTGGATGATTTTCAACCATTTTCGATCATATTCAAAGAAGTTCGGTGTTAGATTTGCACATGAGAGTTTAGGCCACTCATAAATACTCCATGATCTTGTCATCGCCGATGAGATCTAACCCCGGAGTTAAATTCTCAATTTTAGATTGTGAGGGTTTTTGAGTGTGATGTTGTTTGTGCAAATAGGACATGAGGGAGTAGTCGAAAAGTGAGAGGTTACGGTGAAATGATGTGAGAAAGGGCTAAAAGAAATGAAAGCCCTCCCCAAATTCTTAAAAAGCCGGGTCAACACGTTTCTATCGGATTTCATTTGTTGATTTCTCGATATTGAATAAGACTTCATGGACCCACTGAAGCAATGCACATCTTTTCCTAACCACTCAAGTGTTTCTTAACAAATACTTGTTTTATTCTCACGGAGATTTTCACATTTCTATTGACTCTTCATTTGGAAGATGTTGATATTGAAAAAGGGAGACACTCTGCTCCAGTCCCCGACTTCATTTGATCACTATCGAGTCTAGAGCGTACTTGATATATATTTCATTTCTTAGGACACATCGAGTCTTTATATGTCTTTGTGACATTGCATATCTTTGTGATATTGCCGGAACATTCGTAGTGATATCATATTTTTGATATTTCACGATGATCGAATGGAAATCCTACCAATGCTAACATTTTTTCCAACGTTGAACGTAGGTCTCACATTTTCATTTTATGAATTTGTTGAGTTAACGAGAAGTCTATGTGACCTCGGATTTATTTTCCCAAAAAGTCTTTGAGGATAGTAAGACATGGTTATCAAACGCCTTTGTGACACTGACCATGAATTACATTCTTTAAAGCAATCTATCGGTTGAAAAGCCATAGACCGAACCATTTAGAGATAAGCTTTGTGCATTTCTCGATGATAATGGGAAGTCCTAAAAATAGTAATCGTATTTTTAGGCCACACCATTAATCCTTTTGATTTTTGGTTGTGTCAACGGATTATTTTTATCCGGATTTCATTTCTCTTCACACAAACACAAAGAACACAAACACCATATAAAAATCTTTTTCCAACAACGCAACCTCACATTCTAGTTCACCAATAGGTTCATTGGGAATTGGGAATTGGGTTGGGTTAATTTGCTTTCTTGTTGTTTGTTGTCATCTACCGTTTATGCTATCAATCATAATTGTATGATGAACACATTTCACATATTCAATATAAGGTGGAGAAATGATTAGATGATTGATAGATGGAATTCAAGGTAATAGGTAGAATTTGATTGGTAGATATTGATTGATGATAATCGTTGTGTTTGGTTGTTCAAAGGATTTTTAGTTTAGGTGAAGGGAGTGAATAATTATCGTGATAAGTTGAAAGATTGTTTCAAGATCGAGAATATTCAAGATGATGTACATGATCGATAATTGAAAGATTTATTGAATAATTGACCATTGTTTGATGATTACAAGAGTTTGAGATTGAATAATGTTTGAGAAGCGATGAAAAGTTTGAGATTAGATGAAGTTTGTTCTTTTGATATTAAGTTCGTTTATAGTTTAAAAGAGATTGTTCATTTGAGGGGGAGCAAGAGTAAACTCATGAATTGTTAAATATGCTCCGAAATGATTGTTTGTTCGAGGGGGAGCAAGAAATTCGAAGATAATTCGTTTATTTGATAGAAATGCTCTAAGATAAATGTTTGTTTGAGGGGGAGCAAAATTGTTTGATCAAAGACAAGTTAGATCAAGAATTCAAGGATAAAATGCTCCATGATAATTGTTGATTCAGAGACAAGTTAGACCAAGAATTGAAGTTTTAAAGTCAAATCAATTTTCCACATTCCAAAACCAAGCTTCAACAATGCCAAGAGAATTTAAAGAAAACCAAGCTTCCGCATCCAAAATAATTCAAAGAATTCAAAGTCAAAACCAAGCTTCCGCATGCTACTCAAAGAATTCAAAGTCAAAACCAAGCTTCCGCATCCAAAATAATTCAAAGAATTCAAAGTCAAAACCAAGCTTCCGCATCCAAAATAATTCAAAGAATTCAAAGTCAAAACCAAGCTTCCGCATCCAAAATAATTCAAAGAATTCAAAGTCAAAACCAAGCTTCCGCATCCAAAATAATTCAAAGAATTCAAAGTCAAAACCAAGCTTCCGCATCCAAAATAATTCAAAGAATTCAAAGTCAAAACCAAGCTTCCGCATCCAAAATAATTCAAAGAATTCAAAGTCAAAACCAAGCTTCCGCATCCAAAATAATTCAAAGAATTCAAAGTCAAAACCAAGCTTCCGCATCCAAAATAATTCAAAGAATTCAAAGTCAAAACCAAGCTTCCGCATCCAAAATAATTCAAAGAATTCAAAGTCAAAACCAAGCTTCCGCATCCAAAATAATTCAAAGAATTCAAAGTCAAAACCAAGCTTCCGCATCCAAAATAATTCAAAGAATTCAAAGTCAAAACCAAGCTTCCGCATCCAAAATAATTCAAAGAATTCAAAGTCAAAACCAAGCTTCCGCATCCAAAATAATTCAAAGAATTCAAAGTCAAAACCAAGCTTCCGCATCCAAAATAATTCAAAGAATTCAAAGTCAAAACCAAGCTTCCGCATCCAAAATAATTCAAAGAATTCAAAGTCAAAACCAAGCTTCCGCATCCAAAATAATTCAAAGAATTCAAAGTCAAAACCAAGCTTCCGCATCCAAAATAATTCAAAGAATTCAAAGTCAAAACCAAGCTTCCGCATCCAAAATAATTCAAAGAATTCAAAGTCAAAACCAAGCTTCCGCATCCAAAATAATTCAAAGAATTCAAAGTCAAAACCAAGCTTCCGCATCCAAAATAATTCAAAGAATTCAAAGTCAAAACCAAGCTTCCGCATCCAAAATAATTCAAAGAATTCAAAGTCAAAACCAAGCTTCCGCATCCAAAATAATTCAAAGAATTCAAAGTCAAAACCAAGCTTCCGCATCCAAAATAATTCAAAGAATTCAAAGTCAAAACCAAGCTTCCGCATCCAAAATAATTCAAAGAATTCAAAGTCAAAACCAAGCTTCCGCATCCAAAATAATTCAAAGAATTCAAAGTCAAAACCAAGCTTCCGCATCCAAAATAATTCAAAGAATTCAAAGTCAAAACCAAGCTTCCGCATCCAAAACAATGCCAAGAGAATTTAAAGAAAACCAAGCTTCCGCATCCAAAATAATTCAAAGAATTCAAAGTCAAAACCAAGCTTCCGCATGCTACTCAAAGATTTCAAAGATGCTTCCAAAGTATTCAAAGTTGCAAGAGAAGATCAAGTTTTAGAAAGTCATCGTCAAATATATATGTTTGTTGAGAAGATTCAAAGTCAAGGTTGATACAAGACGTTGAAGACAATGAGAAAGCTTCAAAGTCCAATCAACATTGAAGATTTTCAACAAATGGGATCATCATGTTTATTTAAAGACCGAAGACGATGCAACATTTACAATTCAACACCAAGGGGGAGATTGTTAGAAATTAAATTAGTGGTGTTAAATTGTAAATGGAGTTACATTTGTATTGTTCTTAAAGTACAAGGGGTCTAGATGAAACTTGTAATGTTTAGGATATAAATACCCCTTGTAACTAACCCTTGTAACCCTTGAGAAATAAACACATAGTTAACCTAATTTTCTCTCTCCTCTCAATCATCTTCAACCTCCCTCCACACACACTAATTTCATACACTAAACCCTAGAATCCACCATTAAACCTCAATTAAGCTCATTTCTATTAATTACAGTCTTTTTTTTTTATATGTTTGATAGGGATGTATCTCGAATCCTTGGTATATCGGCAAATGATATTCGGGAAAGACAATTGAACTCCAATCAAACTGAAACTTACCCTCATGAACTTGATGCCCTTCTCAACAAGAAATTTGCCTTTAGGATTTCCATCTCCAAGTACAATTTAGACAAAAAGTATAGTGTATACACCGTACTTAAAGTTTGTGATGATCCGGATTTGATTGACGAGTTAGCTGCCCAGGATCTCAATGAGGTATATGTCTAAACACATGAAGTGAATTTTCCACTTAGTAAGGTCGTAAATTTCACCCCCTAAAACTGTGTTTTCAGGTTAATGACGTCCAACAGACGGCGGAAGTTTCTAATGTGAGGTTTCCGAATCATCCCAATGTGGCCTGAGTTCCAAGGTGTAAATTCTACTTCACAATTTACATATCATAACAATTATACATCACATTAGAACTTTCATGTAATATACATTTAGTGTTTTTCTGGAATCCTTGAAGGATACATTATCTGTTACTGGAGATTCCTTGGCTGTAGAGATTGATAAAGACACAGACAGCAGCCCTCTTCAGAAAAGACCAAACTCTACTCCTGGTGTGGAATCAACAAACAAACCTTCAAGGAAGATGCGGAAAATCAACATCAACAAATAGTCTTAAACATGTTGTGGAAATTTACCTCTTTATGTTTGTAATATTACATGTACTTTGTTCGTACAATGTTCTACCTTAATTAGACGATGCATGAACTCTATTGCTTTTGTTTTGTTCTCAAAGGTTTCATCAGTGTTCCAGTAACAACCACAAACAAACTTGGCATTTCAATCCTATTTTCTCAGTTCATCATCCTATTGTTCTAAATTATAATATTCAAAAATTAATCCTTTGACAACATATATTTTATGATGTTGTACCATGTTAATACACATGATTAACTGCTGCTTTACAAACAGGAATATTGTCTGAAAAAACCCATTTGAAAAGTGTTCTAAATTTTGAATAAAACTTGAGGTGACCATAAATGAAAACAGCTTGGGAGAATGCATACAATTGTTGTTGACGAACAAAGTACGTTGGCAGTATGTATTTTTTAGATTGGATTCGAAGAATAACAAATCAACTAATTAATTCTTTTCTATTAAAGAAAATTTAACAAAATAATACTTAGTTTATAAGCTGTTGAACTTACCATTTCCACTTTAGAATCAGAATCCTTTTTAAATTTGATCAAGATGCTAGATGTGCAAAAGCTTGTGTAATTGGTTTTCGTCAACCCACATTCAACAGCAATAATTTCATCAATTATGCCTTTATCAACAATTTCTTCTTTGCACCCAATATTCTTTTTAACAGGATGCCAACCTAAGATACAGGAAAAATAAGTTATCACATTATTTTAATACTTAAAATATACAAAATAAATACGTTTTCTGAAATGGTGTTAATGCAACAGGAACTTACCCACTCCAATGTATTCAACATTAAATACATCAAGTTTAAATTTTTGATTGCCTATAGCTGTTAACATGAAATTGTAGCCTTTCTCTACTCCATTCAACATCATTAGATTGGTCCATTCAGAACCTCCAAAACCTACAGCACGCCACTTAACATTTTCTCCATTATATGGGTCACACTTATAAATAACATCACATTTCTCATCCTGATGTGGTCCAATTATTAAACACTTTAAAACTGGCTTCATCTTAGACTTCTGATTCAATTCAGCAAGAAAACTTTCAGGTACATACTGAAACAAAAAAACGCTTACTACATTAACAAATCACAGTTTTTAAGGTTCTATTTTCATAAGAAGGAATGGAATCTTTATTTCAATACAAAATAGTATTACCTCTTTCTCAATAGTTGTATTACAAGACTTTATCAAACACCTCTTCACTAACCATTTGTCTTGAACATCCCTCACCATTTCCATACCAAAAGAATTCAAACAAACAACTTCAAATACATCCTGCCCTATTTTCTTAAAACATAAATTCCTTATACCCATCTTTCCAACTAAATTTTTACTAACAAATAACTTCCAACCGGAAGAACCCAGCTAAACCATATCGGAACCAACGTCATACACAGATACCCTATGCTTTTTTCCCCTACAATCGACCAGAGACACTACACGGCAACTTTTAGTTAACTGCTTCTTAAATTTACTCGGCATGACCTATAAATTATTTTAATAAATAATTATCACAATAAAATGAATTTTGTAGTAAACTAATTATACAGATTAAGACAATAAAACTTACAACAGATTCTTTAAAACTGTCATCTCTCGGAACATCTACCAAAATTTGGAATCCCACAGCCTAAAAAGAATATAAAATAATATTTAAAATATATACAATAATAAATTAAAAAATACATCAGGATTGGGCATCATATATATATAATAATAATTAAAGAACAAATCTTTAATATTAAAATAACTCAAACCCTAATCACACATCCCAACAAAAATGCAGAAAATATTCAAAACATTTAGAAATGGAAAAAGACACGAAAAAAAAAATCCATAGTATTCGACAAGGATAAAGTTAAATACTTACTTGATTATAGTCCGCCATTCTTCAAAATTCTTTATTGTATCGCGGAATTTCAGAGTTTATTAGTAGGTTTATGGGGGTGGACTGTTCGAGATTATTAGGGCATTTTATATATGATTTTAAGAAAGAAACTGATTTCAAGGCATTTTAAACGACAGTTTTTTTTCGCGCATAAATGGAGAAGTGGAGTTTTAATATTTTTGGGCAGGCAAAAAAAAAAGAGATATTGGACTTACTAGATTTTTGGGTTATTTTTTCCCGTTTAAACCCAACACAACCAAACAAAACAAATACAACAAAATTAATAAATTTAAACGTTCAAAGTTTTTTTTAAAAAAAAAATATTAAACAATCCCGGGTAAAACCCGGGATTTAGACCTAGTATGTTAAATAAGGGACAACCAAATAAAAAAGGACAAAGGGATCAATCTCGACGGTCCATCTTGCAATCTACATTAAAAACACTGATGGGCATTATGGTCAAACTGCAAAAATATTTATAAATAGTCTAATGTTTCTGCTTCCAACATTAAACCCACCACCACCAACACCCTCCCGCCATCAAACGCGCCACCGTCACGAACATATTGACGAGTGACCAAATGACCAATTCTACCATATTTGGCAATAAACGACTAACTTATTGTCGGATCCGTGACGATGTCTAATCTCCAATAACCTTTTGTCTTCAGAGGTATCTGTATTTTATTAATATTTGTAGATTTTTAATTTTTTAATTTATAATTCTAATTTTAATTTTATTATATTGTGAACTCAACAGCTAAACAAAAATGGAGATATATCAAGTAAGTTAATAATATTCCATCTAAATCAAGTAACTTTCTTTGTTTTTGTCTTCATATGCTTGTCATGTGTGTTTAACAACGTAATTACTTCAATTTAATTTGATATATTTTTTTTATATTGAACAAAGTATGTTATTGAATTGAATGTTAAAAATAAGATTTGCTTCTGTTGGATGATATACATTTTTTTTGATATTGAATTCTTTATGGTATTGTATGTTAAACCAAGTAGAAATCTTTGATACAGTTTTTTCATATGCTTGTTATGTGTGTTATACATTTTTTTGATACGTTTTTAATCCAATGTTACCATTGTTGATGCGTATCTGATGAAGAAGCATGGCCATGACCAGGCTCTAATGACTTAAGTAGTTCGTGTATACTATGTTTGTGTTGATGTTTTAGATTCTAGACTTTGAGAGTATTCGATCTTTTACCAAGAGTCGTTTGCAGAGAGTTAGATATTAGTATTTGTTAGAGGTGGCAATTTGACCCACTCATATACATAAAGGCCGATCTGGTTATTGAATTAATACCGGACCTATAAAACAATGTTTTCAAACAGGTTGATGTCGTGGTTGTATTGCTTAGAAAATCCGGTCGATCTGGGTCGGTCTACATCCCTGATTGCCCTACCTTGTTCGTTGTGGGATAGGGAAATGACGTCGTTATTGTATTGATGAGAAAATCTTAATAAAAGCATTCTAAGCTTAGTACCACTTGTTTATCAATGTGTTATAAACTCAGGTTGAAGGTGTAGGGATTTGAAGAGTGATTGTCTAAAATGCAAATAAGCGAAATGTGGATTTTATTATTTCATTTCTGTTTGGATTTCGTTCATCGAGTTTAATCTTATGAGTTTTTTAGTAGCTAATTGCTTTAGTGCTATACTTGGTTGACGAGCAAAGAGAAAATAAGTATAGTTCCAGTATGATTGAATATTGATGAGGTTTTGTCTTTTGATGTACGAATATAAAAAAAGGATTATGAGTTGTGACTTGCAAGCTATATTTTTTAGTGACAGATTTATAAGTTAGAATCGCTAAGCTACCAAGAGGGTATTTGGGATTTTGTCAAGGGGTAAGTTATATGATTATGGTTTTTGCAAACCACATAATAGTGTTTGACAAACTGAAAAAGAGACTATTTTCATTTTTTTTTTTGAAAGAGAACATGTGTTTGAAAATGTAATTTGGAACCTGCCTTATGAAAACATTGTTTAGCAGGTGCAATATTATTTCAATTAAATGTGTTGAGTGGACCAAACTGGTTATAATTATCCGAAATATCTTCTAAGGTATAAAATCCTCTAGATGGATTTATTAGAAAAGGTTTAGTTATTTATTGCTATCATAAACTTTTGTATAATATTTAAATTTTAACATGTTTATAAAAGGTTTTATAAAAGAAACCGATAAAAAAGTTGCCCATTTTTAACATGACCAACCCACCCGTTTTGCCACCCTGCTTAGGGCAGTTTAATTTGGATACCTGCATACTAAAAGTCCTCCTATCATTTCAGCTAGTTCGTACCATTTGATTGTCTACTTTCGCGTAAGATGGGGGCAAGAGATTAAAGAGCCAGAAACTACGTTATATGGGGCGGACGTTGCTGTGTTATCAATGGACACAGGCCATGCTGCAAGAATGCTCACTCCAAGCCCAATAATGTCGGGTTTTAAGATTCCGGGACTTGCTAGGTTAGGCCCCCTTGAAGAGAAAGAGGTCACTTGATGAGCTGATTTATCTCCAATGACGGTTCAGTGGAATAAGATGGTAGTTACAAGTGATGGAGTCGACTTCAAGTACCCTAGAATTGTGAGTCCATCTTTGTAATCAACATATGATACAGGAAGTACATGGGCATCGGTTATTGTACTAACGCCATCTACCTACTCGTTTGTGACAATCATAGCAGCTCCACCGACATCTTTAACTATCTGTCCTTTCGCAACCCTTCCAACACCACCACCCCTGGGGCAGAGTACTTAATGTGCCTTTCACATCGGTATTCTTTAATGAATCCGGAAAACAATATGCGACATTCTTGTCGCCACTCATTCCTGGATAAACAAGATCCTTGCATGATGCCTTATGTGTGCTCTCTCAGACTGTATATGATAAAGGGTTCTTCTTGGTGGTGGATGGCCAGAGATGATCATGGCAAAGGCAATCGATGAGTTGGCCATAAAGATACCTGGGAAAAATCTCATGCTATTGATTCTTTCTCACGGGCTCTGCTTGCACTCCCAACAACTATCGCCGACAATGCTGGATTAGACAGTGCTGAATTGACCGCTCAACTTCGTGCTGAGCACCACAAAGAGAGTAGCAATTCCGGGATCAATGTGATTACTGGCTTTGTAAGTATACCGCTTATCTATATCGGTAACTAGAGTATTAAATTTCTTTAGCCTCTCAATACTTGGCCATACAAGGTCTAAGAAATATTGTTTTGACTATTAACCAAACATCATGAATATATATTTTACCTTTTTTCCAAGAGAAAGATTTTAGTTATTAGGAAATATCTTTTTTGACCAATGTTAATATTGACAGTTATTTTGTCACGATGGATAAGTAAAGTACATATCAGAGATGTGTAATTTTTTTTATGGGACATCCCATAAAGAAAAGTTTAAAAATGTTAATATGACAAGTGAATCGTAAATTGCAACATGTATACTACCTACTTTTTTTTGCGGGGTCGAATGTTTTGTGCATTTGTGTGTTTTGATTCAGTAACGATTCTAGTGACAAAAAAGGCATGCTAGTGGCTTAACCCTTTGGTGGCTATATATAGCTCAGAGTATGTATAAGTCTTGGGACTGTAAGTGTCACACCCTGTTGTAGCGGAAATACAGGGTTAACAAATAATTGCGTACTAATCAGAAGGTAATAGAGATTTCATCCATTAATGCCAATACAAGTTTAATACAAGTACAATCGTTCAAATGTGGACCCAAAAATACGGATACAAGTCATCCTCATTTGGAACTGGGCCCACTGAATAGGAGTTCAATATCTGGACAGTCTAATACAATTAAAGCTAAAACATGAGAGTCCTCAAATGTTTGATGCTAATTGCACGTCCAAGTCAAAAGAATGACCTTATTATGCCAAGTATGATCCAAGACTTACTGTTGGATACCTGAAAAGCATGAAATTTGAGAGGATTAACTATCGAAATAGTTGGTGAGTTTACAGTGTGTTTGACCAAAGTTTAGTCGTCATTGAGAGTACACAATGACATGTAGTTATTTAAGACAAGACAGCCGGGATCAAAATCCGACAATATATAATGACAGTCCAGACCTAAGTCCGACAATAAGACCAATATGCCTCGCACAGGATTTCCCGTCTACAGTGGGGTGCGGACCAATATACCTCGCACAGGTCTCCCGTCTACATTGGGGTGCGGACCAAGAACTATGACAGTCAGGCACAAAATCTGACAAGACAACCATTAGGATCTCATAATGGTGATAACTACATAGGGGCAACATTTTAGTTCGTCAAACACAAAGAACAATTTAGTCAGCCGACAACATGGCAAGTCAAGACATATAGAACAAAATTTCATAAGACATGTATACACATTTTCAGGCAGCCGTCAATATGGCAAGACATAAGACAAATGATTTAAGTAGCCAAATCTCATGGCATAGACAAAGACATATCATTTATAAAGTAGTTGTGTATACAGTAGTACATGCTTTTCAGGCCCAAAAAAAAGGAAAAAGGGCGCCATAACTCACCTTAGCGATCAAAGAGCTAAAAGGGCAAGCAACTTGAGAATGAGCAAATCTAGTCTCCACGTCTATTCAAAACCTAGGATATGAGTACGAATGGTGAGGATCAAATCTCACGACGTCAAGTATCCTATGTAAACTACTTAGCTATCGATCCTAGAATGCCACGACCAAGTATGTGATTTAATGTCCATTTTATTTGACTCAAGTTACTAATGTCATTGACATTGTCATTACAATGTAGTCTCAAGTAGTAATCCATATAAACAAAGTCCAAGTTCATAAGTCATCGTCTTTTGAAAATGTCATACAGCCAAAAATATCGCGGCGCAAGATCCAAGGATCGCGGCGCGATTGTCAAATTACACTGCTTCGTGGCGCGACTCCTGAAGGATCGCGGCGCGATGACCCATTTGTACTACTTCGTGGCGCGATACCCGAAGGATTACGGCGCGATTCTGCACCTGAACGAGTAAAAATGTAGTTTTTGATCATTTTCCGCAAAGCAAATGGTTTCCATTTCAAATCTTTTCATTTCAACAACTAGAAACATGTTCAAAGAGTCTGAAAACAATACATTTTGCCAACCATTTACCATTTCAACCCCTTTTGATTTCCAAGACCTAATTCTAATAAAAATCAATCCAACAACATATGCAATAACTCTTTTCATTTCCAAGGCTATCTAATTCAATTAACAAAAACTGAAATAAACTCTTAGATTGAATCTATTCAAATTAAAGTTTAATTTAAAAAGAGATTACTTACCAATTTATTTGATGTTCTCGAGAAAAATGGAGGAAAAAGAAGATGATGATGATGATTCCTTGCTAAAGATTTGCTAGATGATTAATTTCCCTTTAAATCTCCAATTGATTTCTTCTTGCCATAAATTGATTTAGATAGGAAAGTGTTTTGTGTGTGTTTTGTGTGGGTGTGTTCGACCAGACAAGAAAAGAAAAAGAAAGGGGGGTGTTTGGTGTTTCAATTTCATCCACAAAAAAAGGGGGCCGGCCTATGTGGCCATATTTTAGACATCTTGGTACCCCAAATTTGATAAAATGCTTACGATTATACACCGTATGACTAAAAGGTTATAATTTAAAGTAAATGTATTTTACCTCGTGTTATTTAAATTAAGACAAGTCAATAAAGTTTCGTCAAAGTAAACTTTAAAATATTAAGTCTAGACATTCTATTTATTGTGTACAAGACATAACCTTTAAATATTCATTTAAAGTTATTTTTAAGACTGGGCATTCGTCTAGATAGCTAATAGTTTACGTCATTAGAATACGTCTAACTGGACTAAATCAAAAGTTCAAATGTCTAATAATTTCCACGTCAAAGTCTGTCTAATTTAGACGAGATTATGATAATGACTAAGTTAACGAGATTTAGACTAACCCGTTGCTAATTAATTACGAGTTGTCACAGCATCCCCGACTTCTGATGATTTCGTCTCGTAATTAATTGTTGCTCAGTAAAAAGATGAGGATAATGTTCCATCATATAGTCTTCACGTTCCCAAGTCGAGTCGGGTCCGTGTTTTGAGTTCCAACGAACCTTGACCAACTTGATACGACTACGTCTAAGTTGTTTGAGCTGTTGGTCTAAGATTTCGACAGGTTCCTCGAAAAATTGAAGAGAGTCGTTCACTTGCAGCTCTTCGACAGGGACAACTAATGTTTCATCAGAGTGACACTTCTTAAGATTTGAGACATGAAACGTGTGGTGAACGTGTTCTAGCTCTTTGGGTAAATCGAGCTTATAAGCCACCGAACCAATTCTTTGAACAATTTCGAACGGTCCGATATAACGAGGACTAAGTTTGCCTCGCACGCCAAAACGTGCAGTGCCTTTCCAAGGCGACACTTTCAACATGACTTTGTCTCCCACTTGAAACTCAAGTGGTTTCCTTCTACGGTCTGCATAGCTCTTTTGGCGATCTTGAGCCGCCTTCAGCCGTGCTCTAATTTCAACAATTTGATCAGTAGTCTTCTGAACTAGTCCATATTTGTATAAATGACGTTCGCCAGCATCAAGCCAACAGACAGGCGATCTACATTTTCGTCCATACAAAGCCTCATAAGGAGCACATTTGATGCTAGTGTGATAGCTGTTATTATACGAAAATTCAGCTAACGGCAAAAAGGTATCCCAACTACCCTTGAAGTCAATGACACATGCCCAAAGCATGTCTTCTAAAGTCTGGATGGTACGTTCACTTTTTCCGTCAGTTTGTGGATGGTAAGCCGTACTCAGATTCAATTGAGTGCCTAGGGCTTCTTGAAAATGTCTCAATGATTGTGAAGTGAAACGACCATCACGGTCAGAGATAATAGACAAAGGAACGCCATGAAGAGACACGATCTTTTCAATGTATATTTGAGACAATTTCCTTATCTTCCAATTCTCCCGTATTGGAATGAAATGAGCAGACTTCGTTAATCGATCGACAATGACCCAGATAGTATCGTATCCTTTCAGGGTTCGTGGCAGTTTAGTAATAAACTCCATAGTGATTTGTTCCCATTTCTAGTCAGGAATTTGGGGTTGTTGGAGCAGCCCAGAAGGCTTTTGGTGCTCCGCCTTGACCATTGAACAATTTAGACATTTTGAGACATAAGTGGCGATATCTCTTTTCATACCAGGCCACCAATAAAATTCCTTTAGACCATGGTACATTTTGTCAGCACCAGGATGGATTGAATACTTAGATCGATGACTTTCTTTCATCAAGAGTTCTCTAAGTCCATTGTACTTGGGAATCCACACTCTGCCCTTAACATGTCGGATCCCATCACCATCCAATTCAAACAAACGTTCAGCATTCCACAATGCTTCTTTCTTGACACACCCTGGCTGTAGGGCATCGTTTTCATCGTCTAAGACTCTATCCCTTAGTGACGAGCCCAGATAAGAACTTGCTCTTTTTATGACAGATAGTGAAATTCTATTCTTTTCGACTTAGCGCGTCAGCAACAACATTTGCTTTACCGGGATGATATTTGAGTTCACAGTCGTAGTCACTGAGTAATTCTACCCATCGTCGTTGTCTCATATTTAGCATTTTCTGATCGAAGATATGCTGAAGACTTTTGTGATCCGTGAATACCGTACACTTGGTACCATATAGGTAATGCCTCCAAATCTTTAAGGCAAAGACAACCGCTCGAGTTCGAGATCGTGGGTTGTATAGTTCTTTTCGTGGATTTTGAGCTGTCTAGAAGCGTAAGCAATGACCTTACCTTCTTGCATAAGTACACATCCCATGCCCTGATGTGAGGGGTCACAGTATACTACGAAATTTTCAATGCCATTTGGTAATGCTAGAATAGGAGCATTACATAGTCTGTCTTTTAACGTCTGAAATGCCTTTTCTTGGGCATCCTGCCAAATAAATTCCTTAGTCTTCTGAGTTAACAAAGTCAAAGGTTGAGCAACCTTAGAGAAATTCTCAATGAATCTCCTATAATATCCAGCCAGTCCAAGAAATTGACGGATTTCTGTCGGAGTCTTAGGGGCTTCCCACTTCTTTATTGCTTCGACCTTAGATGGATCTACGTGGATCCCATCCTCATTTACTACATGACCCAAGAAATGCACTTCCCTAATCCAGAATTCACATTTTGAGAACTTCGCGTACAGTTCTTGATCCTTGAGCAGTTGCAGAATGGTCCTCAAATGACCTTCATGTTCGTCTTTATTGCTCGAGTAGATCAGTATGTCATCAATGAATACAATGACAAACTTGTCAAGATACAGTCGACATACTCTATTCATTAAGTCCATAAACACAGCAGGTGCATTGGTTAAACCAAACGACATAACCAAAAACTCATAATGTCCATAACGAGTTCTGAAGGCTACGAGTTCTGAAGGCTGTTTTAGGAATGTCTGTCTCTCGGACTCTGAGTTGATGATACCCAGATCTGAGATCGATCTTGGAAAAATATGATGCACCTTCAAGTTGGTCGAACAAGTCGTCAATACGAGGTAAAGGGTACCTGTTCTTGACGGTCAACTTGTTCAATTCTCTGTAGTCAATACACATGCGCATAGAGCCGTCTTTCTTTTTAACAAATAAGATCGGAGCTCCCCACGGTGATGAACTTGGACGAATTAGTCCTTTTGCCAACAACTCTTGAAGTTGTTCGGACAATTCTTGCATTTCTGACGGTACAAGGCGATAGGGTGCCTTGGCCACGGGTGCAGCTCCAAGGACCAAGTCTATTCCAAACTCGACTGGCCTATGAGGTGGGAGTCCCGTCAAATCTTCGGGAAACATCTCCGGAAAATCTTTAACTATTGGAATATCTTGATTGCCTTTACGTTCTGGTTTCCTTTCAACCACTAGTGCCAAGAAAGCAGGGTATTCTTTTTGTAAATATCTATTCGCTTTTATCGCCGACACCAAAATCAATTCCTTCCCTGACTTCTCTCCTTGCACTATCAATGTCTCGTCATTCAGAAGGGGTATTCTTACAACTTTCTCGTAACAACCAATATCGGCGCGAACTCTAAACAACCAGTCCATACCAACTATCACATCAAAACTTCCTAGTTCTATGGGAATTAAATCAATTTTAAAAGTTTCACCGGATAATGTCAAACTACAAAGCAACATACTTTTGACCGTTTGCATATTCGACAATATAAGTTTCTTTCATGGGGATAGCTACTATATTAATTCGAGACTTAAATTCTAAGGATATAAAACTTTTATCAGCACCAGAGTCGAATAACACAAAGACATAATGATTATTGAGTATGAATGTACCTATCACAACATTGGGATCACGTCGTGCCTCAGCAACATCCAAAGCAAATACTCGGCCTCTACCTTGTCCTCCTTGATTTCTTCCTTGATTCCCAGCTTGATTGTTCCCCGCATTGTTCCTCATTGGAACTATAGCATTGTTGTTCGGGGCTTGATTGAGTCGTGGACACGCGGGTCGCATATGGGTTTCACTCCCACACTCGTAGCATTGACTGGGTGTCTTCTCCCTACAGTATTTTGCCAAATGTCCCGTCTTTTTACAACGGTGGCAAGTAGGACAATTTTCCCTGTGATGGAGGTTACACCTATTACACTTAGGGTCTAAGCCAGTGTACCTCTTGACGTCCTGAGCAACCACAACAAAGTTTCTGGCAGTCCTAAACCTCTTGCCATTTCCACCGTCGCCAAATCCAATGATCATTCCTTCTCTTGACTACCTCAGTTCCAACAGAAGAACCAGTGGTTCTTTTCAAGTCTATCACCATCCGGTTGGTTGCACTAACTGCCGCTTGAAGAGTCAAAGGATTAAAAGCGGCTACCAACCTTCGGATCTCAGGTGACAAGCCATAACAGTATCTTTCAACCAATTTCTCCTCCGTATCTACCATACGAGGGACTAGCCTTGCCAATTCATGAAAACGTGTAGTGTATTTCTCGTTGTCTAGCCTAACCATATTATGATTCCAGAATTCGCCTTCCATTTTCTGTACTTCCTCTCGAGGACAGTACTTTTCCATTAACATCCTTTTAAAGTCAAACCAAGGTATGCTATTAGCCGGCTCTCGGCCACGAGTCCTAATCTACTCGTTCCACCATGACAGCGCGTGCTTTTGGAATTGAGCGGCGACATATTCCACTTTGTGCTCTTCGGCACAACGGCTGATATGAAGCACTGCCTCTATGCTTTCCAGCCAGTTCATTAGACCGACAGGACCTTCGGTGCCATGGAACTCCTTTGGCTTTCAATATGTGAAGGTCTTAAAGTCACTCCCTCGAAGATGAACTCGAGGAATAACTTGTTCAGCAGTAGGTTCAACATTGTTACTATTGTCAACATGATGATTATTATTGGCGTTCATGCTCGCCGTGATCTGAGCGACTAATGTAGGCATAGCGGCTATTAGCTGTTGTGTCACAAATGCCGTCATATTATTTTCCCCTTCAGCATTTGGGGTAGATCCAGGACCAGTGTTCACATTGACTGCAACAGCTTCTGGTCTTTGCTGAATCACAGGTTCTTCCTGTTCAGCTTCATTAGGTTTAGGAGTTGATCGAGTAACTCTCTTTTGAGCAGTTTTCTTACTTGGAGCCTTTTTCTGGATTTTGCTTCGCGTCTTAGGAGCCATAAGTCTATGACATGAACAAAAATGTCATTTAGATATTTCCTTGAAAGGTTAATCAGAATGTAGCTTTGCAAGACAGATGACAGTACAATGCAAGTCACAAATTGTTGACTTGTATGAATTCATGTACTAGACAAGACAAGAAAATATGGAACATCATATTTCTAGAGTTAAGAATAAGTAAGTGACATAGTCTGAACAAGTATGTAAGCCAAAAAGACGAGCATGCCCAAAATTTACATAGTCTGACGGGTATGATTCAAAAATATGTGGGAACTACATCCACAACGAGAGACTACATAGTCAGAGTGATACGATTCAAAGACATGTGGGAACTACATCCACAGAAGATAGACTACAACTCAAAGTACAAGAGTATGAGTTGTTATAAGTTCTATGCTTACAATACGTTACTACTACTAGATTACATCTTAAAAAGAACAACGACTATCAAAGCCACAACCAAGGCTACCAAAACTAACAGTATCCAGACCAACGTTCCAATAGTCTCTTTCCCCTCCTTAGCAACAGTCATAGCCTCAGAAGCATGAAGATAAGCTCCAGTCAACACTTGAGCTTGATTCTCAATAGCCTCCCTAGTACGGATGAGAGAATTGTTCATCCTTGACATTTGTCGGAGAGCATATTCCGACCTATCAGTTGCATCAGCAACTGGCATCCCATTAGCAGCATCGGGATTATAAACAGGCACTCTGGAGGAACCCGCAGCATACGGATCGCCCAGAAGAAATGAGGGGCCAAACACACGGTTGTCCTGAACCGGTGCAGAAGGACCAGGAGCATTAGGATCTCGAGGAGCATAGGGAAGACGAGCTCCCTCGGTAGTCCTCCTCTGATATGGAGCTACCAGTGACAAAGATGGTTTCACCTGAATAGATACATGCTCATTTCCAGATTCACTGGATGTTGACACCAGATTGATGGGGCGAGACTCATTGCCCGAAGCCTCAAATGGTTCCTCTTCAGAAGAGTGAGGAACACGAGGAATGGAGTTTGCTACCACTGGAATTTGAGGAGTACCAGGAACAACAGCATAAGAGCTAGCTCCGTCCGACATGACAAGTCTGAAAGGATAGACAATTTATCCGTATAAGTCTACTGAATGAGACAGTACAAGTCAAATGAATGAGACAGTATAAGTCTACTGAATGAGACAGTACAAGTCAAATGAATGAGACAGTACGCAACACATGTGTTTTTAAAGAGATCTTTGTCTTAATGTATACACATACGATTTGGGTTTCTATTCCTAACATACCTTCAATGCTTATATATAGGGTCACCCGCAGCCTTCCCACCACATCTACAGTATGTTGTGAATATAATCCAAACTATCACGTATATACAAAATCTAGGATATTTATATCGAGCCTTATATTATTTTACAAAATCGGGACGTAGTTGATCAGGCTAGGTCTAATTATAGACAAATAATATAACTCTCGAGCTAAGTATCCTAAACCTTATTTGACTTAGATTTCCTTTTGAAACGACAATGGCTATAGATTGAGTTTTTCCGGCGGAAAAACTCTGTATTAACTATAACCTTGGCTCTGATACCAATTTTTGTCACACCCTCTTGTAGCGGAAATACAGGGTTAACAAATAATTGCGTACTAATCAGAAGGTAATAAAGATTTCATCCATTAATGCCAATACAAGTTTAATACAAGTACAATCGTTCAAATGTGGACCCCAAAATATGGATATAAGTCATCCTCATTTGGAACTGGGCCCACTGAATACGAGTTCAATATCTGGACAGTCTAATACAATTAAAGCTAAAACATGAGAGTCCTCAAATGTCTGATGCTAATTGCATGTCCAAGTCAAAAGAATGGCCCTATTATGCCAAGTATGATCCAAGACTTACTGTTGGTTACCTGAAAAGCATGAAATTTGAGAGGATCAACTATCGAAATAGTTGGTGAGTTTACAGTGTGTTTGACCAAAGTTTAGTCGTCATTGAGAGTACACAATGACATGTAGTTATTTAAGACAAGACAGCCGGGATCAAAATCCGACAATATATAATGACAGTCCAGACCTAAGTCCGACAATAAGACCAATATGCCTCGCAAAGGATTTCCCGTCTATAGTGGGGTGCGGACCAATATACCTCGCACAGGTCTCCCGTCTACATTGGGGTGCGGACCATAACTATGATAGTCAGGCACAAAATCTGACAAGAAAACCATTAGGATCTCATAATGGTGATAACTACATTGGGGCAACATTTTAGTTCGTCAAACACAAAGAACAATTTAGTCAGCCGACAACATGGCAAGTCAAGACATATAGAACAAAATTTCATAAGACATGTATACACATTTTCAGGCAGCCGTCAATATGGCAAGACATAAGACAAATGATTTAAGTAGCCAAATCTCATGGCATAGACAAAGACATATCATTTATAAAGTAGTTGTGTATACAGTAGTACATGCTTTTTCAGGCCCAAATTAAAAGGAAAAATGGCGCCATAAATCACCTTAGCGATCAAAGAGCTAAAAGGGAGAGCAACTTGAGAATGAGCAAATCTAGTCTCCACGTCTATCCAAAACCTAGGATATGAGTACGAATGGCGAGGATCAAATCTCACGACGTCAAGTATCCTATGTAAACTACTTAGCTATCGATCCTAGAATGCCACGACCAAGTATGTGATTTAATGTCCATTTTATTTGACTCAAGTTACTAATGTCATTGACATTGTCATTACAATGTAGTCTCAAGTAGTAATCCATATAAACAAAGTCCAAGTTCATAAGTCATCGTCTTTTGAAAATGTCATACAGCCAAAAATATCGCGATGCGAGATCCAAGGATCGCGGCGCGATTGTCAAATTACACTGCTTCACGGCGCGAGTCCTGAAGGATCGCGGCGCGATTACCCATTTGTACTACTTCGCGGCGCGATACCTGAAGGATCGCGGCACGATTCTGCACCTCAACGAGTAAAAATGCAGTTTTTGACCATTTTCCGCAAAGCAAATCGTTTCCATTTCAAATCTTTTCATTTCAACAACTAGAAACATGTTCAAAGAGTCTAAAAATAATACATTTTGCCAACCATTTACCATTTCAAACCCTTCTGATTTCCAAGACCTAATTCTAATAACAATCAATCCAAGAACATATGCAATAACTCTTTTCATTTCCAAGGCTATCTAATTCAATTAACAAAAACTGAAATAAACTCTTAGATTGAATCTATTCAAATTAAAGTTTAATTTCCAAAGAGATTACTTACCAATTTATTTGATGTTCTCGAGAAAAATGGAGGAAAAAGAAGATGATGATGATGATTCCTTGCTAAAGATTTGCTAGATGATTAATTTCCCTTTAAATCTCCAATTGATTTCTTCTTGCCATAAATTGATTTAGATAGGAAAGTGTTTTGTGTGGGTGTGTTCGACCAGACAAGAAAAGAAAAAGAAAGGGGGGTGTTTGGTGTTTCAATTTCATCCACAAAAAAAGGGGGCCGGCCTATGTGGCCATATTTTAGACATCTTGGTACCCCAAATTTGATAAAATGCTTACGATTATACACCGTATGACTAAAAGGTTATAATTTAAAGTAAATGTATTTTCCCTCGTGTTATTTAAATTAAGACAAGTCAATAAAGTTTCGTCAAAGTAAACTTTAAAATATTAAGTCTAGACATTCTATTTATTGTGTACAAGACATAACCTTTAAATATTCATTTAAAGTTATTTTTAAGACTGAGCATTCGTCTAGATAGCTAATAGTCTACGTCATTAGAATACGTCAAACTGGACTAAGTCAAAAGTCCAAATATCTAATAATTTCCTCGTCAAACACTGTCTAATTTAGACGAGATTATGATAATGACTAAGCTTAACGAGATTTAGACTAACCCGTTGCTAATTAATTACGAGTTGTCACAGTAAGCACCAACACTTGTTTACTTCGAAAATTGGACTCCATTCGTGTCCTAGGACATAGCTGCAAGTAGCTTTATGCAGAAACTTTAAAGACTAAGAAAGGTATATTCTTTCCCTCCATTCCATGTTTATTGAATATGAATATATCTATATTAATCTAAGAATCTAACTTTCATGTTCCATGCAGATGCTTGAAGTTGTAAGGCTTGAAGGTCATCACTTGGGCAAGAAGATCCATTCATGTCAAGAGATATAGTATTTGGAATTTGCATGTTAGTTGTATTCAATTTTGTATCTATTCAATATATCGTAAGTTTTGAAATAAAAGATTGCCACACACATGTAATACAAAATGTGCATCAACATCCCGATATTATCGAAGTATGATACATTATCACTCTTATTAATATATAGTTACTACATATTCTATATATAAGTTAATTAACTTCTACAACCTTAAGTTAAAGTTGTAAAAGCTTCTTTAGTTTGTTATTATATGTTTACTCAACACTTTAAATAAGGCAAGAAGGGGTTAATCAAGCTGTTACATGTGGTTCGAATGTTGTGCTAGTGAAGATGCAGTTGGTTAAGCTGCTTGTTTTATGACTTTTGATACTAGTAGACTTGATATGTTTTTTTTTGTCATGTTAATGTTTTTTTGCTATTAGTACTACATGTTGACTTAAATTTGTCGATATTTTTCGTTTAATGTGGTTCTTGTGGCTAGGAGCTAGGTTGAAAATTCTGTAAGCGTCGTAACTGCGGATTTCATTTCATATTTCAAGTATTTGATATCTAGTTTTCTTGCCATCACTGAGTCTTATTTACTTTTACATGTATAAACCAATTTATTTGCTTTTGATATCTAACTTATACATGTGTAAGTATACACCTTACATATGTGTAAGTTATACAACTTACCCGAATAATCATTTAATTTGTATATCTAACTTACACATGTTTTTACACATGCATATGTGTAAGTTATACAACTTACCCGAATAATCATTTAATTTGATATCTAACTTACACATGTGTAAGTATACACTTACATATGTGTAAGTTATACAACTTACCCGAATAATCATTTAATTTGATATCTAACTTACACATGTGTAAGTATACACTTACATATGTGTAAGTTATACAACTTACCCGAATAATCATTTAATTTGATATCTAACTTACACATGTGTAAGTATACACTTACATATGTGTAAGTTATACAACTTACCCGAATAATCATTTAATTTGTATATCTAACTTATACATGTGTAAGTATACACCTTACATATGTGTAAGTTATACAACTTACCCGAATAATCATTTAATTTGTATATCTAACTTACACATGTGTAAGTATACACCTTACATATGTGTAAGTTATACAACTTACCCGAATAATCATTTAATTTGTATATCTAACTTACACATGTGTAAGTATACACCTTACATATGTGTAAGTTATACAACTTACCCGAATAATCATTTAATTTGTATATCTAACTTATACATGTGTAATATACACTTACTATGTGTAAGTTATACAACATACAACTTACACATGTTAAGGTATACAACTTACCAAAATAATAATTTGATTTTGATATTTAACTTGTAAGTTATACAACATACAACTTACACCTATGTAACTTATACAACTTACACATGTGTAAGTTGTAGTTGTAAATAATTATTTGCTTTTGATATCCAACTTACATATGTGTAAGTTATACTTACATATGTGTAAGTTATACAACATACAACTTACACCTATGTAACTTATACAACTTACACATGTGTAAGTTGTAGTTGTAAATAATTATTTGCTTTTGATATCCAACTTACATATGTGTAAGTTATACTAGTAAATAATTATTTGCTTTTGATATCTAACTTATACATGTGTAAGTATACACCTTACATATGTGTAAGTTATACAACTTACCCGAATAATCATTTAATTTGTATATCTAACTTACACATGTTTACACATGCATAAGGTATGCAAAATGTCATAAGTTAGTCTAGAGTTAGTCACTAGACTAACCCTAAAACCTCAAAGGCTAACCCTGTACAGTATCTATCCAAGATGTCATAAGTTTTGAAATAGAAGATTACCACACACATGTAATACAAAATGTGCATTAACATCCCGATATTATCGAAGTATGATACATTATCACTCTTATTAATATATAGTTACTACATATTCTATATATAAGTTAATTAACTTCTACAACCTTAAGTTAAAGTTGTAAAAGCTTCTTTAGTTTGTTATTATATGTTTACTCAACACTTTAAATAAGGCAAGAAGGGGTTAATCAAGCTGTTACATGTGGTTCGAATGTTGTGCTAGTGAAGATGCAGTTGGTTAAGCTGCTTGTTTTATGACTTTTGATACTAGTAGACTTGATATGTTTTTTTTTGTCATGTTAATGTTTTTTTGCTATTAGTACTACATGTTGACTTAAATTTGTCGATATTTTGTCGTTTAATGTGGTTCTTGTGGCTAAGGAGCTAGGTTGAAAATTTTGTTAATGTCGTAACTGTGGATTTCATTTCATATTTCAAGTATTTGATATCTAGTTTTCTTGCCATCACTGAGTCTTATTTACTTTTACATGTATAAACCAATTTATTTGCTTTTGATATCTAACTTATACATGTGTAAGTATACACCTTACATATGTGTAAGTTATACAACTTACCCGAATAATCATTTAATTTGTATATCTAACTTACACATGTTTACACATGCATAAGGTATGCAAAATGTCATAAGTTAGTCTAGAGTTAGTCACTAGACTAACCCTAAAACCTCAAAGGCTAACCCTGTACAGTATCTATCCAAGATGTCATAAGTTTTGAAATAGAAGATTGTTATAAACATGCAATACAAGAGTATGCATAAATATCTTGATACATTTTTATGAAAACCTGATATATTATTAGCCTTGCTATTAAATATTTACTACATAATTTCCATATATAAGCTAATTAACTTTTACAACCATTGAGCATTTAGAAATACCCTGGACTCCAAGTTGTAGGGTTTAAGTAACTAGAGTTCCTGTAGCTAACCTTGCATGTTAGCTAACCTTACACATGCAGCTATTTTATTTGCTTTTGATATACAACTTACACATGTTAAGGTTATACAACTTACACATGTGTAAGTTGTAGTTGTAAATAATAATTTGATTTTGATATTTAACTTGTAAGTTATACAACATACAACTTACACCTATGTAACTTATACAACTTACACATGTGTAAGTTGTAGTTGTAAATAATTATTTGCTTTTGATATCCAACTTACATATGTGTAAGTTATACTACTTACACATATGTAAGGCATAATATTTGTGCAGTAATGTGTATATCGTAAACAAAAATTAATTAATAATCCAAAATAATCTTGTAGCCATGCATTCTATCACCATATGTGAATTGGTTCAGGAACACCTTGGTTCCGACAAAGTAACAATTTGCTATAGCAGCATCCTGTTGGAATTGCAAACAAGTTGCGGTAACCCACATCCTTTCCACCTGTAAAAGTATAATTCCTTTTGTAATCGCCAACAAACTCTTCAATGGGCTTTGACCATGCAGCAAATCCGTAATCAACTGCAAAAGAAAAGCGCAAAACAATAAATGGACTGACAAGAAAAACTCATGTCCACCCAAATGGAATGCATGAGAATAATCACGTCCCATTAGATACAAACTTGCACCACTCATCACGTTTTAGATCCAAGTACACCACACATTGTGGACGTGGGTATTCGAATTCAACTTGTAAACCCGTTCCAAAAACAGATGATTAACATTAGAGTTCCCATCATTGATGTATCTCCGTTGCTTGTGAGGGACCTTGATTTTATAAAAAGAGTGCCTCGACCTTTCTGAGCCTTCTGCGTGAAATGTAAGGGAAGCGGATAAATTGTGCAAGGCGGGTCACCAGAATTTCACGGCGATCCTCTTTTTTTTAGGGTACTGTATGCGAGCACAAATGATAACATGGTCATAAACTGCATCCTAAGATGCCACCTGGAGATCATCACTAGCCAAAATTGCTTCCACGCCAGCAAGAGGCAAGTTAAGAACCTCGTCATGAAACCTGTCAATCCTTACAAACATTTGAAAGGATAAGTTTTCATGCCAAAGATCCTCTATTCTTAAAAGTATTAAGGGTATCTAGGATTTTCCAATAGTTATCACACATTTGCAAATACCAAAAAGGAAGCTTACTTGTTTATGTCTTTGTAGCGCCACAACCAGGAACTGTTTGGCAGCATCACTCATGGCTGAACCGCTTCAGCCATTAGAATGCCAGAGGGAAGATCCAGATAAAGTAGTGCACATTCGGTGTCTTAGGCAAATTTCTCAGCCATGGCCGGCTAAAAGGGTGGACGAGGTGGTCAACCGGCCGAGCCCGATTTTTCAGGGGGTCCGATTTTTTATTTTTTAATGTTATACATGTTAAAAGTTATATATTCGTATATGTAATTAACAAAGCCATTAAAAATTCTAACACTCATTTACAAATTAAACAATATAATTTAACCCACATAAAAAAACCATTTACACATCTTTTGTGGAAAAAAGAAAAAAAGGGTTATTCAAAGAGTCATCTTGGAACTGCTAGTCAAGCTGCTGTGACCTGTCACTTCACTATTTATCACTTTTCTTTTTGCAAGGCAAACAATCACTTTCCTCTTTATTGTAATCAATATATATGTATATAAAATCATTAGATAATATATATGATATTATCATTAATTAAGAAAATAATAGCATAGCAGTTGTTGCTTGTCGTTTTTCAAAGACTTTTTTATTGTTGTTTACATTTTGTATTTTTTTTATACAAATTTAGTTTTTGATTTTAAATTTTAGAACTTAGAATTGATCTCAAGTTACTAATTGCTTCATAATTTAATCTTTGATTGTTAGTTTATTTACTATAATTTGTTGCACTTAGCCTATAAGTTTTTTTTTTTCTCGGCCTAGGTCCATAATTACTCAGAGATGGCCCTGTTCTCAGCACACGCTTGCAATATCTCATGCAGGAAGCAACCTCATATTTGTCAGCAGCCATCAGCACATCAAGCAAGGTTGGAGCAGTGGTCACTGTCAACCTATTGTTGTGCGCCTGTACATAAAGTTTAGGACTTCCATGAGAGCAGCTTCCTCTGTTCCAAAGGCAAAGTTTAGAATCAGATAAACCATAATTGACTGTAAGTGAAACACAAGGTAAAAAAAATCTTAAAAAGATCAACAAACCTGAAGCCGCAAGTTTACATGGTGTTCTTCCAATTCTCTCATTCCGTTTGAAAAAAGCTGCATGAAAATATACCATGAACTTTAACATAATTATTTATAAGTTCTGTAAGCAGAGAAAATACATCCACTTCAAGAACTGAGACATCACCATTGTCATTTGCACCTTCATCTGATCAAGTACATCACGAACACCAAAATATGTTAGATTTAGAGAGTCAAAAGGCTAGTTTTTTAAGGGTCCGGAGACTAGAAGTCAGAAGTAAGAATATAATACAATACGACAGCAAGCAAAGACATGAAAATGTGAATATTGGCCTTGAGAATAGAAATTATCAATAGACAAATAGTTGGTGCCATATCCAAAAAATGAAACCCACAAGTTATCTTTAGTATAAAATTAGATCAAAATGTCTGGAAATTCTTTGGACATCTTGGAATTTTTTTTTGAAACGGTCGTTTTCAAGGGTGTTTTGTCAAATAAGTTTTCGGAAAAATTTTTTATGGAACAAGGTAAACCGGTACTCCCAGTACCGGTTTCGATTTTTTGGCCCGAATCCGGTATTTGCAAAACCAGGTTCAGAAAAAGGAGCTCGAAACCGGTTCTCCCATTACCGGTTTCAGAGTGATGTGACAGCGCGCAGAGGAATCTTGACTGGAATAGTAGACGTGACAGAAAGCTTGAACCCGGTTTTGGCAATACCGGGTTTGGCCCAACCCTAACACGTGTCGCTTTGTGGTGAAACCCTAATTCAACATGTGATGTATCTGCAACCATTATCAGTATTCCAACAAATATTGTCAAATAAAATTTCAAACACTTTGATAAACTATATTTATACAAAAAAATAAAATGGCATCTTCATCATTCAACCCAATTGTGGTTCAGTTAATATGGGATGATTGTGTATCATTCGCAAATGGGATCCTTCAAAATGCAGATCCATCAAAAAGAAGAAGTTTTCCTCTTTTTCACGTAATGACTTATTCAGAAATTTGTGATGTCACTTACAGTTGTTTTGGTGTTTCAAAACAAGACTTCAAACTGCAATTATATTAGTGGTATGAATTTAAGGGTGTTCCTTTTAGAAATTTAATTACGGATGATAATACTTTGGCAATGATTTATCATCTTGGTGAAGCGCAATTTGAAGTGAAGTTCGAGCCTACTTTTACAAACCAGATGTTAAGCTTGACTCAAAGTCAATGTTTTTTCCAAGCGGGTAACCAGTCACAAGATAAAGAAGATGATGAAGATAACGAAGATGATGAAGACAATGACGATGATGAAGACAATGAAGAGATGAAGACATGACGATGATGAAGACAATGAAGACGATGAAGACGATGAACATGTTGAAGATGATGAAATTGCACCAATGGAACATGGATCTAGTGATGAGGCACCTTATACAAGCGATGATACCATCGACGGATATAGCGTTGATGGGGATGTATCTGGAGATGAAGATGAAGAAGGGGCACATGTACAAGGTCCTTTGGAGCAGCAACAACATCTTAATCTTGACGATGATGATGAAGATCGTCTAATGCCATTCAATGAAGTTTAAGAAGATGTGGTATTTTGGTCGAAAGAAAGAAATGTGATAGAAAAGGGAATGGTTTTTCAAAGCAAGGCGGAACTTGTATACGCTGTTAGGCTTTGGAACATAAGAGAAAACAAAGAACTTATTGTTGAAGATACGAGGCCACAGTTTTGAAAAGCACAGTGCATGACCAGGGGGAAGAATTATCGTGGTGTTATGGACCGGGTCCCGTGTAGGTGGGTTGTAGTTGGATCTAGCAGAAACAGTTTAGGATTGTTTCAGATCACAAAGTGGGTTGAGAGTCACAATTGCTATGGAGAAGTGATATCTAACAACAACCGATGTATGACAGCAAGTATGATAGCTTCTGAAATTTTGTTGCAGGTGAAGGAGGATTTAACTTATCAAGTCAAACACATCCAGGCGCAAGTAAAAACAACTTTCAGTGTCGATGTGACCTACGCCAAGGCGTGGAATGCAAGGAGAATCGCAATTGAAAGGTTGTTTGGAACTTGGCCGAGTAACTTTGATGCATTGCCCAAGTATATTGCTGAATTACAACGTGCTAATCCAGACACTGTTGTGGAATGGCTCCATTCTCCAACCAGTTCAAGCCATATACAAATATTCAAGTTCGTATTTTGGGCATTTGGACCGGCAATTAGGGCATTCCAACGTTGTATTCCAGTGATCTTTGTCGATGGCACTCATTTGAAAGGCAGCTACAAGGGTAAGTTGCTAACTGTAGTGACGAAGAACGCCAATGGACAATTATTGCCTATCGCTTTTGCCTTGGTTGATGAAGAGTCTAATGAAAGTTAGGGATGGTTTTTAAATCTCTTTCAAGAGCATGTCGGATCGCAGCGACAGGGTGATTTGTGTATCGTTTCAGACCGTCACCAAGGCATAATTAATGCAATGAACCAAATTGGGTGGCATCATAGGTATTGTTTGAGGCACGTTTGTAGCAATGTCAACTCGCACTTCAAGAACAGGCGTATCAAAAATTTGGCTTGGGTTATCGGTTCCACATCCCAACAATCCAAATATTCTTGGGCGGTGGATGAAGTCAGAGGTGAAGAAGAGGGGGTTTGGCCGTATTTGAGAAACATTGGTTTGGATAAGTGGACTCTAAAGCACGACTCAGGACTTCGTCGTTGGGGTAACTTAACGACAAACATTGCCGAATGCCAAAACAATATCCTTGGAAAGGCTCGTATGCTACCTATTAGAGCTTTAATTGAGGCGACTTTTACTTGGACAAGAGACCATTTTGTCAAGCAATACCGGAAGGCCACCAATTGGAAGCCACCACTAGCTCGCAAAATGTGGGAGGTTTATCAGATGCGTGAAAGAGCCTCAACAAGCCATAGGGTGGAAGTGTATGATGAACAAACTGGAAATTACACGGTCAGAACAAACCAAAGAAATGCACAAGGCGAGTACACATACAATGTTGTCATGGCGGAGAATAGGAAAAAAATGCTCTTGTGGAGCTTGGCAGCATCAAAGGTTTCCATGTTCTCATGCCATTGCTATTTGCGGATATAGACAGAAGAGAGCTGCTAATCTTCCTAGTAAGAGGTACACAATTAGGACGTGGATAAATCAGTTAATGCTGCACTTGCTCCCCTCCGAGACGTGCATTACTGGGCGGAGATAGATTGGAAGATCCAAGGAGACCCGGCAAAACTGGTCACGCATAGGGGTAGGAGACGCACCAGACGGTACCGGAACGAGATGGATGAGAGTTCTACCAGCAGATCTTCAACCTCAAGACAACAAGCTAGATGCACTACTAGAAAAATAAAATTTATAAAGGAGTTTTTTCCTTGGAAGCTCCTTGAAAACGGACGTTTTAGACAATTTTCCAGGGAAATCTGGTCGTTGGAAAAAGTTTCCTTGCAAACGGAATTTTCAAGGAATTTTCAAGGAGTTCTTATATTTCCAACGCGTTTTCAAGGACCAATTATCAAGGAATTTCAAGGGCCCAAGCCTTGAAAATCCTTCCTTGAAACTTCCTTAATAAATATTTCCTTGAAAAATCCTTACAAAACTCATCCTTTAAAATCCCTTGGTAATGAGTCCTTGAAATTTCCTTGGTAATTTGTCCTTGCAATTTCCTTGATTCGATTTCCTTTAAAATTCCTTAATAACTGGTCCTTGGAAATCCTTTGAAAACCTATCAGTATTTTTAGAATATAGCTGTTTTTTTCCTCATATTTCCAGAATATTGAAATTATATGAAACTAAAACTAAATCCTCAATACACAATTGTAACCACGCAAACTTTTAAGATACATGAAATTGCATTAAACCTTCAAAAGCATCAAATACGACTACATATTCCAAGCTGCCATGTTTAACGTTTCTAATACTATACTAGCTAGTAGCAAAAGACATAACAACGTTTAATGTTACCAATACTAATACTAGATACTAGCTAAGAGGTGGATAATTTTTAAGCATCATTGCGGTAAAGGCGTTATACTTATCCTCCATTTTATCCTCCATTTCCTTTAGTTGTTGTTTTGTCAACTCCTTTTGTTCTTCAATGGCTAATGTTGCTTTCTCTGCAAGTTCTCGTTGTTCTTCCATCTCTTTCTGTTGTCGCTCAACCGTTTCCATCAGAGTACGAACCTGAAAATGAGATATAACACATATGTTAAATAACCAAACAGCCTGTACTAAAATCTATAGAGTAATATGTTATAAAACAACTAAATAAAATCATATCATGTAACATCCCAAACTTTTCGAGTTTGACTTATTGACTTGACCGTTAGTCAACGTTAGGTTCGTTAAGTTTATGTGCCCTAAATGGGATTATGTGATTAAATGCTTACGTGTTTAATATGATATGATTAAAGTATGTTAAATGAAAGTAATTAAGGTATAGTCATGAAAGTCAAGTGCTTGTTAGATCATTAAGACTCCCGGGAAGAAAGTTAAGCTTGGAAAGTAACGTTTAAGAAGTTGAGGAGCTAAAGATGAAATTATGGAAGTGTTGGCCAGGGGTTAAGAGTGAATTAGGCTCCCCTAATTCTCAAAATTCTGCACACATACGACCCAAAGAACCCCAAGCAGCCCCCTTCCCTCTCTCAAAGCTTTTCTCTCCAAGATCCATTCGTTTCGTGGTGTTTCGGGCAAGATTGGATTAAGATCTTTCATCCTTATGATCATCTTCAGGTAATATAGGTGTTAATCCTTGAAATCTGGTCTTATAAGTCTTATATATGAATTCAATTCAGGCCATAGGGTTTTGGGTTGGGTTAATTGGCTAAACGTTTGTCGATTTCATGTTTTCGGGTAATCAAATAAGTGATTTATGTTTGTAATGGATCAAGGAATCAATTGATGGTTTGAAGGCATCAATTGTATCATAAAAGAGGTCAATTTCATGTCTCCAGGTCGGGGTTAGGGTTTGAGATCGAATGGGAATCGTTTAAAGATGTTCAAAATCAAAGTTGCTGATCTAAGCCCGTTGTGCGGCGCACAAGCATTCTGTGCGGCGCACAGAATGATCTGGGTACTTCTGTTTGAGTTTGTGCGGCGCATGGAAGATCCATGCGGCGCATATTCAGGTCTGGCAGTCGTATAGGCTTGTTTTTATGCTCGTTTGACCCATAGACCTTATGTTTAGGTTACCTTATGTTATAGGGAACTTAGAGAGGTCTTTTGAAGCCACGTATATGTTACCTACTGGTTGTAAGGTGCTATTGTTACATGGAAACACAAACAAGACAAGTTAACCTTGCGTATTGCTCGTTGTGCTCGCCACGAGGTAAGATAACATCTTTTACCACATGAGGGACAACAAAATATAAGTTTTCATATGTTAATCTTCCCCAAATGAATGCTTGTATGTTTATATGTATTTGGGAATGAATGGGAGGTTACTATGGGATTGTTTATGGTTGCCATTGATGATGAATGGTAATCTCAGGCATGCTATGATGAAACGAAATACGTAAAGATGATGATATGATATGTTTATGTTATGAAATGATGTTATGATGAAATAAGGTAAATGATAAGCTGAAATGTATATGATGATAATGCAATTGATGATATGATGACGCATTGTTATGATGTTATGCTTATGAAATGATATGACGATTGTTGCTATCACTTTAAGATGATATGATGCTGTTAGGTCCAGATTTACTGGACTCGCTCCAGACTCGACTACTGGAGCCTTACTCAAGATCTGTCCAGACATGATACTTACTGGACCTACTCCAGACTTGGAATCTGGAGTCCCTCTGAAGATTTGTTCAGAAATAATGGAAGACCAGTGAGCAAATACTTGTATAGGAAATCTGGAGTATTCCAGATTAGCTCACTGGACTTCACCCCAGTCCAGATCTATTCTACTGAAGACATTCTCACTGAAGTCAAAGACTGAAGTCAGAATAAAGAAGACTGACAAATGGCGGAGTCCACTGGAAGTCTTACCAGATCTGGACACTAGAGGTTTATCAGTGTTCTAGACCTTACAAGTCTGAGCACTGATATCGAGGAATTGACTTTTTGCCTTTACACACTTTCCGAAGAACATTCCACTTGTTCTTTACCAAAGTGTATACGTGTGAAAAGGTGGTTGGTTAAAAGGATAAATAAGTCATTTGATATGACTTTATCCTTGTACCTTAACCAATGCATTTAATGATCTTGTCGATTCATTAAATGCATGCAACCATATTTGTACGACACAAATTCACTGGTGAATTTGTTTGCCTATAAATACAAAGTCATATTCTTCGTTAAAATTACTTTTAGCATTAAAGTGAATTTGTCTAAATACTCTCGATCTTAAACAGGGATACTTCACAACTTTAAGTATCTCGATCCAAAGAGTTTATTTGGCAAATATAGATCATTTGTAATTCATAGGTTGTTAGGATACATACTTATTTGTATTATCTTGATTCCGCACAACCTTGTATTTTATTTAACATCATAAATAGAATACACTTGAAAACTACACTATGTTCCACTTTACTTGTTTATTGCTTTAAGTCTGTATTACTTTGTTTATATATTCTTGCATTTATATACAAGTAATACTAGTCTAATCTAGTGCTTATTATACTTGTTGTATTTTACACTTCTAGGTTAACCATCGTATTTGGGACTTCACATAGAATAAAGAAAAACTGGTGATTAAATCAAGACTTTGAAAGATATATTTTTGTTCTTAAAAATGTTTTAAGTTCAGGGGGAATTTATTAATTTATTTTGTCCAGTGAGAGAATAAATTAATAAATTCCCCCTGAACTTAAAACATTTTTAAGAACAAAAATATATCTTTCAAAGTCTTTCCCCCTGGAATGTTGATCCAGAAATCTATTAATGCAAAGATAGTACACAACGGCGTTCAATATCTAAGCAGTCATAGATTTATAAATCTGTTAAATCAAGGATCCCCAGTAGTACACAAAGGCGTTCAATACCAAGGTTCCAGATTTAAGGGTTTAACATTCCCAACTCACCAACAAGATATTCAAAAGTTTTGACATCCAGAGGTTTGGTAAAAATGTCAGCGAGTTGTTTGTCAGTGGGAATAAAATGGAGTTCAATGTTGCCTTTCACAATATTGTCACGAATGAAGTGATACCTGAGATCAATGTGCTTCGTTTTGGAGTGCATGACTGGATTGTTTGAGATAGCAATGGCACTGGTATTATCACAAAAGATTGGGGTCTTTGAATACTTAATACCATAATCAAGCAACTGGTTTTTCATCCAGAGTATCTGAGCACAACAACTGGCTGCAGACACGTATTCAGCTTCAGCAGTGGACAATGAAACTGAAGTTTGCTTCTTACTGGTCCAGCTCACCAGTTTGCCACCAAGGAAATGACATCCACCAGTAGTGGATTTCCTGTCTATCTTACAACCTGCATGATCTGAATCTGAATAACCCATTAGATCCATGCCTGAGCCTTTGGGGTACCAAAGACCTAGACTGGGGACACCCTTAAGGTACTTCAGTATGCGCTTTACAGCAAGCATATGAGAGTCTTTTGGATTAGATTGATATCTGGCACATAAACATGTTGAAAACATAATATCTGGTCTACTGGCAGTTAAGTACATTAGTGAACCAACCATGCCTCTATAGACAGTGGTGTTCACTGGTTTACCATCTGGATCTGAGTCCCTCTGAAGATTTGTTCAGAAATAATGGAAGACCAGTGAGCAAATACTTGTATAGGAAATCTGGAGTATTCCAGATTAGCTCACTGGACTTCACCCCAGTCCAGATCTATTCTACTGAAGACATTCTCACTGAAGTCAAAGACTGAAGTCAGAATAAAGAAGACTGGATAAATCAAGACTTTGAAAGATATATTTTTGTTCTTAAAAATGTTTTAAGTTCAGGGGGAATTTATTAATTTATTTTGTCCAGTGAGAGAATAAATTAATAAATTCCCCCTGAACTTAAAACATTTTTAAGAACAAAAATATATCTTTCAAAGTCTTTCCCCCTGGAATGTTGATCCAGAAATCTATTAATGCAAAGATAGTACACAACGGCGTTCAATATCTGAGCAGTCATAGATTTATAAATCTGTTAAATCAAGGATCCCCAGTAGTACACAAAGGCGTTCAATACCAAGGTTCCAGATTTAAGGGTTTAACATTCCCAACTCACCAACAAGATATTCAAAAGTTTTGACATCCAGAGGTTTGGTAAAAATGTCAGCGAGTTGTTTGTCAGTGGGAATAAAATGGAGTTCAATGTTGCCTTTCACAATATTGTCACGAATGAAGTGATACCTGAGATCAATGTGCTTCGTTTTGGAGTGCATGACTGGATTGTTTGAGATAGCAATGGCACTGGTATTATCACAAAAGATTGGGGTCTTTGAATACTTAATACCATAATCAAGCAACTGGTTTTTCATCCAGAGTATCTGAGCACAACAACTGGCTGCAGACACGTATTCAGCTTCAGCAGTGGACAATGAAACTGAAGTTTGCTTCTTACTGGTCCAGCTCACCAGTTTGCCACCAAGGAAATGACATCCACCAGTAGTGGATTTCCTGTCTATCTTACAACCTGCATGATCTGAATCTGAATAACCCATTAGATCCATGCCTGAGCCTTTGGGGTACCAAAGACCTAGACTGGGGACACCCTTAAGGTACTTCAGTATGCGCTTTACAGCAAGCATATGAGAGTCTTTTGGATTAGATTGATATCTGGCACATAAACATGTTGAAAACATAATATCTGGTCTACTGGCAGTTAAGTACATTAGTGAACCAACCATGCCTCTATAGACAGTGGTGTTCACTGGTTTACCATCTGGATCTGAGTCCAGTGTTAATGGTGCAGAAATTGGAGTGGGTTTAGATGGTGAAGAATTCATATCATATTTCTTTAAAAGATCTCTAACATATTTTTCCTGATTAATAAAAATACCATCTCTGGTCTGTTTAATCTGGAGTCCAAGAAAATATCTTAATTCACCCATCAAACTCATTTCATATTCAGTAGACATTATTTTCGAAAATTTCTTGCACATTTTATCATCAGTAGAGCCAAAAATAATATCATCAACATAAATTTGTACCATCAACAGATTACCTTTTTCATGAAGAATAAATAAGGTATTGTCAATTGCACCTCTTTTGAAACCATTTTTCAATAAGTGTTTAGTAAGAGTATCATACCAAGCACGTGGGGCTTGTCTGAGGCCATAAAGCGCTTTGTCCAGACGATATACCCAATGTAGATGCTTTTCATCAACGAAACCTGGTGGTTGTCTGACATAAACTTCTTCTTCAAGTTTTCCATTCAAAAATGCACTCTTTACGTCCATCTGGTAGACCTTGAACTGATGATGAGCAGCGAATGCTAAGAATATTCTGATCGCTTCAAGTCTAGCCACTGGAGCAAAAGATTCATCAAAATCGACATCTGACTGGCAGTAGCCTTGTGCTACCAGTCTGGCCTTGTTTCTGATTACGTGGCCATCTTCATCTTCCTTGTTCCTGAAGACCCATCTGGTTCCAATTGGGTCTTTCTTACCAACTGGGAAAGGGACCTGGTACCAAACCTTGTGCCTTTCAAACTGGTGAAGCTCTTCTTGCATAGCAGTCACCCAGCTTGGATCTTCCATAGCCTCGTCGATCTTCTTTGGTTCTATCAGTGATAAGAAACTTACATATAAGCATTGATCACTGGAGGCTCTTCTGGTCTGAATTCCACGACTGGAGTCACCTATGATCTGATCGATAGGGTGAGCTTTTGTCCATCTGGAGTACTGACCAGGATTGTTACTGACAACAATATCAGTGCAAGAATTCAGTGGAGTTTCCTCTGGTGTTGCTTCTGGAGGAGGATCTTTCCAGACTACTTCAACATCTTCATCTGAGTCATTTAAATCACGATTTGCATCATGAAATTCTTCATTTGAAGGCATTTCTTGAAGTACTGGTTCAGTTTGAACTTCTTCATTTGAAGATATTTCTGGTATAACTTCAACTGATACTGATACTGGGGGAGTAGTACGAACATCTGATCCAATATTAATTTCAGAGGGTAGTTTGAAAATAATAGAGGGATAGAATGGAGTACTACTGGAAAGTTTCTTTTTCTGAACAGGTTCTAGATCAGGATGACTGGAAACTGTGTCTTCTGGAGAATCTTTATTGTAGTTGATAGGATCAGATTCACAGAAGACAATTGGAGTTACTAAGGGAGTATCAAGGGATGGCTTCTTGTTGATTGCAGCATTTGATTCATCAAATGTGACATGAATTGACTCATGGACCTTCTCCAGTCTCTTGTTATAGACTCTGAAGGCCTTGCGAATGGCTGAATAGCCTAAGAAATACCCTTCATCAGCTTTGGCATCAAATTTGCCTAACTGACTGGAGTCATTCAGGATGTAAACTGGACATCCAAAAACGTGAAAATAACCAATATTTGGTTTTCTATTTCTTAAGACTTCATAGGCTGTCTTTTTGTGTCTTTTGATGTACACTGATCGATTCTGGGTGTAACAAGCAGTTGCAATTGCTTCAGCCCAGAAACTAGTAGACAGACTAGATTCAGCAAGCATACTCCTGGCAGCTTCTATTAGCGTTCGATTCTTCCTTTCCACCACTCCATTCTGTTCTGGAGAGCGGGCTGATGAGAAATTTTGGGAGATGCCAGTGTCAGTACAGAATGACTCCAGAGTTGCATTCTGGAATTCTGTTCCATTGTCACTTGTTAACTGACACACTTTTCGACTGTACTTGAGCTCAATTTGCTTGATAAGACTGATGATTTCAGCAGCAACTTCATTTTTAGACCTGAGAAAGATAACCCAACAATATCTGGAGAATTCATCTACGATCACCAGGGTGTATCTTTTTCCAGCACGAGTCTGAACATTCACTGGACCAAAGAGGTCCATATGAAGCATATGAAGAGGTTCAGATATGCTAAAATTCTGTCTTGTCTTGAAACTGGTACGTTTCTGCTTTCCCATCTCACATCCTGGACATGGCCTTTCCTTTTTGAAGGAAACTGAAGGTATCCCATCTGCAAGTTGTTTTGTGGACAACTTATTAATATTTTTGAAATTTAAATGGGATAACCTTTTGTGCCATAACCAATTTGTGTCTTCATCAGCTTGAGTATAGAAACACTGCTCTGAAGGAGAGCTTTCCATATCCATCACGTACACATTCCCTCTTCTGGGAGCAATCAACACTACCTTCCGGTCCTTGTTGAATACGATACCCTGAGCAATATTGAATAGAACTTGATAGCCATCATCACACAGTTGTCTTACACTGATCAGGTTATATTTCAAACCATTCACAAATGCAACTCGTTTGAATTTGACTTGTCCATTATTCAGAACACCGTATCCCTCAGTCTTTCCACAACCATCATTTCCGAAAGTAATGGAGGGTCCATCAGAAATGATGAATTCCTCCAGCAGGGTCTTACATCCGGTCATCGTCCTGCCAGCTGCACTGTCAAGATACCAGATATATTTCTTTCGATCGCCCTGCACATACACCAGATATTATCAGTTAGATTTGGGAACCCATCGACTGATGGGTTCACTGGACCCTCCCTTATAGGTCCCTGGGGCAATCTGGTTAAGTTCACTTTCTTCAACAGTAGTCTTAGTTGAAAAGACCACTGGGGTTGATAGTTTTGAAACCTTTTTCTTTTTCTCAACTGGAGAAATAGATTTATCTTTCTTTGCAAAAGGTTTGGTATTTTGTCTAGGGCCAGATGAAGTACCCTCAATAAAGTTTAATCTTGCATTAAAACTTTGAAATTGACGAGTCAGTAGTTTAATCTGGCTCTCTAACCTTGACAAAACATTTTCATCAGATGATACCTGAGCCTTTCCAGTTGTAGGCTTAGGTAGGGGATTGGTCTGAGGCAAAGGTTCATTCCGATAAACCTTTTTAACTGGAGCAGTCATCTGGAATGCTCCAGTCTTAACCTCTGGGGATTGAACTGGGAAGATATTGGCCTTGGGAGTTACAGGCTCATCATAAACAGTGCTGGGCCTGAACCCCTCTGGTAAACGATCAAGTACTGGTATTAATGATGCTACATGAGTATTTCCATCTAAATAAGCACGTTTTTGAGCAGGAAATTGATTTACTCCAGCATCGTATGGCTTTCTGGTTTCAAGCCATGATTTAATCACCAGTTTTTCTTTCTCTAAAATGACTTCAAGATCTTGTTTTTCTTGAATCAATTGTTCAGTTACCAGAACCTGGGCTTGAAATGCAGTTCAATGTCTTGAAGTTCTTTTAACTTTGATTTTAAAACAGTGATTTCAGAGAAATCTGTTTCTAGACCATTTACACAATCAGATCTAACAGTTTCAACGAAAATTAAATCAGAATTAAGAGCTTCAGCAATGTCCAATTTTAGTTCTTGGTCAGTTTCAGTATCATAATCACTAACCTTCTTGATAACAATGTCCACCCATCGTCCAGATGTGACATCCTCCTTCACCAGGTGCTCTTCGTCTGCCAGAGCCATGTAACATCAATCTCTTTCTTCTTCTTCATCAGCAGATGAATCATCAGAAGGAACCCACTTCTCTTCAGTTGTTGCAATCATGCACTTATTATTATTTTCCATTTGTTGTGCCATGAGAGCAATTTGAGCCTTAAGCTTTTTGTATTTCGATTTATAGCTATCATCAGGCTTATTATTAGAAGAAAATGGACCAGGCTTGGATACAAACTGACTGGACTTGCAATCTTTCATGAAATGACCTTTTCTGCCACACTTAAAGCATGTCAGATTGGTCTTATCAGTTGAAGAACTGGATGCAAATTGTCCAGATGGCCTATTTGCTCTTGCTTTGAAACGGTTAAATGTTTTAGCAATCATAGCAATCAGGTCATCATCATCAGTTTCATCACAATCTGAAGAGATTTGACTAGATTCTCCAGAATCCATGAGTTCAGACACCATCTTCTTCATAGAAAATACATTCTCAGAAGATATCAGTGCTGCACTTTGTGGTTCAGTATGACTAACCACATCAGCCTTCCACGTACCAAATTCATCACTGTTCCCACTGAATTTAGGAACAGGATTGTTTGAATAGTGCACATGCACATGTGGAGAAGTAGGAGTAGGAGGAGGAGGTGGAGGATTTGTATTAATAATAGGTGGTGTAGTGTTAATGACAGGTGTTTCAGTATTTTGGTCATTGATATTAGCATTAGGATCAGGTCCAAAATTAAAACTTCCTTGTGTATTTTCTGAGTTGGCCATCGAAGAAACAGATCTAGGCAATGTTTAGCCTTCTGCTCTGATACCAAATGTGAAGTCCCAAATACGATGGTTAACCTAGAAGTGTAAAATACAACAAGTATAATAAGCACTAGATTAGACTAGTATTACTTGTATATAAATGCAAGAATATATAAACAAAGTAATACAGGACTTAAAGCAATAAACAAGTAAAGTGGAACATAGTGTAGTTTTCAAGTGTATTCTATTTATGATGTTAAATAAAATACAAGGTTGTGCGGAATCAAGATAATACAAATAAGTATGTATCCTAACAACCAATGAATTACAAATGATCTATATTTGCCAAATAAACTCTTTGGATCGAGATACTTAAAGTTGTGAAGTATCCCTGTTTAAGATCGAGAGTATTTAAACAAATTCACTTTAATGCTAAAAGTAATTTTAACGAAGAATATGGATTTGTATTAATAATAGGTGGTGTAGTGTTAATGACAGGTGTTTCAGTATTTTGGTCATTGATATTAGCATTAGGATCAGGTCCAAAATTAAAACTTCCTTGTGTATTTTCTGAGTTGGCCATCGAAGAAACAGATCTAGGCAATGTTTAGCCTTCTGCTCTGATACCAAATGTGAAGTCCCAAATACGATGGTTAACCTAGAAGTGTAAAATACAACAAGTATAATAAGCACTAGATTAGACTAGTATTACTTGTATATAAATGCAAGAATATATAAACAAAGTAATACAGGACTTAAAGCAATAAACAAGTAAAGTGGAACATAGTGTAGTTTTCAAGTGTATTCTATTTATGATGTTAAATAAAATACAAGGTTGTGCGGAATCAAGATAATACAAATAAGTATGTATCCTAACAACCAATGAATTACAAATGATCTATATTTGCCAAATAAACTCTTTGGATCGAGATACTTAAAGTTGTGAAGTATCCCTGTTTAAGATCGAGAGTATTTAAACAAATTCACTTTAATGCTAAAAGTAATTTTAACGAAGAATATGACTTTGTATTTATAGGCAAACAAATTCACTTTAATGCTAAAAGTAATTTTAACGAAGAATATGACTTTGTATTTATAGGCAAACAAATTCACCAGTGAATTTCTGCCGTACAAATACGGTTGCATGCATTTAATGAACCGACAAGATCATTAAATGCATTGGTTAAGGTACAAGGATAAAGTCATATCAAATGACTTATTTATCCTTTTAACCAACCACCTTTTCACACGTATACACTTTGGTAAAGAACAAGTGGAATGTTCTTCGGAAAGTGTGTAAAGGCAAAAAGTTAATTCCTCGATATCAGTGTTCAGATTCTTCAGTAGAATAGATCTGGACTGGGGTGAAGTCCAGTGAGCTAATCTGGAATACTCCAGATTTCCTATACAAGTATTTGCTCACTGGTCTTCCATTATTTCTGAACAAATCTTCAGAGGGACTCCAGATTCCAAGTCTGGAGTAGGTCCAGTAAGTATCATGTCTGGACAGATCTTGAGTAAGGCTCCAGTAGTCGAGTCTGGAGCGAGTCCAGTAAATCTGGACCTAACAATTTCCCCCTATTTGTTTAGAAATAATGCAAGGTTTTTCAAGCTTTCTATCTATACAACTTTGTATGCCTGAAAAACACTTGTGTTGATTTTAGTCTAAAAAATATAAGTTACTGGAGAACACTTTATAGATCATCAGTGTTTCAGTTTCATCTTTTAATTCTAACTTAGACTAAATCTGATCATTTACTTTATGAAACAAAATATGCAACTATATTTACAGCCATCAACAGAAAATAATTACAATTTTGTGAAATATAAGTACAAGTACAAGTAAATGATATAAGAGTCAGGCCCTTCTCTTCGATGTCTGTCCTGGAGCATCTTCAGAAGCCTTTCTCTTTGGTGATGGAGAGGATGGTAAAGGAACTGGTGGTCTCATACCCAGAACAGCTTCCATCTGCTGTATTCTTATCCAAACCTTTTCAATCCTCTTCATAAATGCCTTGACATCAGGAGATAAATCAGTTTTTCCTTTGAAAGTTAATCCTATCTCCTTTAGTTCAGTCCATCCAAAAGCTTGGACTGAAGCACTCTTCCTTCTTATGAAGATATTCTCAGCTTTTTCAGAATTTTCCCCCTTGGAAGGATCATCAGTCCTGGACTTAAGATCTTTCCACAATATTCTCAGTTTTTTTTTTTTTTTGGTGCCATTGAATATGATAGATATGAAGATGAAATTGAAGAATTCGGGTTTATGAAGATTTTGATGAAGAATTTAATGGAAATGGAGTAAATATGCATTAATTACATCACATCACACATTAATGTGTGATGGTTTACAGCCCACAAACATTACCAAGTTGCACTTTTTGTCTTCCCAAGATAAAAAGACCATCATTTCTTTGAAAAATTTACATGCCACGTAGGATTGTAAGATAAATATCTTTAAAAAGTTTGCTTACGTGGCACGCACAATGACCAAGTATTTAAAAATATTATGACTTAATTCAGTGCATCTGGAGGTTGACTGGACACTCCAGTATCACTGGTGGATTAGTCCAGTGAAGTATGTACTGATGGTACACTGGAGGGACACTCCAGTAAAGTACCAGTGAAAACCATTTTGAAAGACTGGTAACCTTAAACTTGCACGTCAACTAATACAGATGAGTGAGAGGGACACATTTACAAGGTGACAAAAGTCATCTCAAACATGCACTTCAACCTATCTAATTACCAGTGAGAGGGGAATATTTACAAGGTACCAGTAAAATTGGTCAGTTTCAGTATCATAATCACTAACCTTCTTGATAACAATGTCCACCCATCCGCCATTTGTCAGTCTTTTTTATTCTGACTTCAGTCTTTGACTTCAGTGAGAATGTCTTCAGTAAAATAGATCTAGACTGGGGTGAAGTCCAGTGAGCTAATCTGGAATACTCCAGATTTCCTATACAAGTATTTGCTCACTGGTCTTCCATTATTTCTGAACAAATCTTCAGAGGGACTCCAGATTCCAAGTCTGGAGTAGGTCCAGTAAGTATCATGTCTGGACAGATCTTCAGTAAGGCTCCAGTAGTCGAGTCTGGAGTGAGTCCAGTAAATCTGGACCTAACAGATGCTTATATGACATGATGGTATGATGCTATTAAGTCATAACGATATGTTAATATGTGATGATGATATGTTGATGCATATATGTCATATGATTGATTGCATGGCTTGAACACCTAGTCACTAGACTTTTATAGGTTTGCCATGACACGTGCACGATTAAGGGCCCTAAAGTAAAGAAAGATGTATGTGATTAGTTTAGGTGAAAGTGTAGCCTAAGCTAATATAAAGTAAAGAAAGATACATGTGATTGGTTTAGGTGAAAGTGTAGCCTAAGCTAATATAATAAAGAAGTCTCGAGCATATGTAAAGTCTTGTGTTAAGCTTAACCCATGCTAGTTCTTCGGAGCTAGTGTGTACGTGGTCACATGGTGAGGGAATCTAGATACCTCCCCGTGGCATAGTTATGTATGAGTGTATCCGGGTGGAGTAACTAACCACTACACGCGCAAAGGTTAAACGGTATACTCAGTTGGATCGACTTTGTCTTTCCTTAACGACGACGATGGACCACCGTAAGGTCTACCCATCAAGTCGGGTGTGAGGTTCCCATGAAAGGTCTTATGACCGCCTACACACAACCCCACATCCCTAAGAATGTGTGGCTTATGTCACATAGCCTACGTCGAGGCAAAAGAAAAGAAAAGTAAAGAAATAAAGAAAAGAAAAGAAAGATAAGAAAAGAAAGATGAAAAATAAAGCTTTATGATGATAGGCACGTTTAGGACTACGATGGATCCTAATGTGTTAAATTATGTATGTTGCTTTAATGATTGATGATATGTTTTGCTAATGTATGATGTGATAGACACCATAGTGATGTGGTGATCTTAACGTGCTATGACGAATACGTGATATTAACAATTATGAAATGTTTTGTTAATATATAATGAATTGGCAACGTTTTCTTAAACTCATGTTATCTTACTTAGCTTTTAAAGCTAACACTTGCTCTTTTGAAAAAAAACGTTGTTCCCTCAGGTTAAGCAGGTTTGAGATAGTGAAAGACTTAGCTTGGTGAGGCGGGTAGATGATATAAAGAAGACATTTAGTTTCCCGCTTAGTCATTTATGTTAGCCTTATGATGGTTGGCTACTTTTAATATGACTTATGTATGGCATATGTTGGCATTTATGTTGGTGCCAAATCTGGATTACCTTACACTATTTTAATGATATGAATGCTGTAACACCACTTTTATAAATGAACTATCCATCAAGGGTTAGTTATGTTTTAAGGATTCTGTATTCCGTATTTCTAAACGCCGTTAGGCAAAAGTTTTTTGAAAATCCAGATTTTAAAATGACGGGTGTTACAAGTTGGTATCAGAGAAATGGTTTAAGTGAACCAAGGACTATAGGTTGGCCATAGGAATTGGATTTAAACCGATAGATGACAAGATAGGCTTAAGTAAGTATGCTTAGCCTTTGAGATGAAATGTTTTTAGGACGGGTTGGGATGAGTGAGAGTGTAGGACTAAGGCTTCATGTTCTTTGATGTGTTTTATGTGTATACACTTGTTTATGTAGCCCTTATTCCTCTGTTTCTCGCGCTCCCCGTCGCCAAACTATTCAACTGCTATGAAAGACGTTCTGTGAAAGGTAAGGTGCTTATTCTCTATTCGAATTTGATTAAGTTGTGCATTATATTATGTGAGAAAAAGTTGAAGGATTTGGTGAAAAGAATGTGATACACAAATGTGGTAATTAACATGCATGTGAAGTGATACAATTACAGTTATGGTCCGGAACATAATTGCAAGCGTATCACGACGCGAGCGTGTTTATATGGCCATACTTGTGTTGACCGGTGTAGAAAGTAACGAAGTTGGTAAGGTCTCTATGAGGTGTTGTATTGTGATGTGGAGCCCACGGGCTTAAAAGACATGGAATTGATGTTTGATGAGTATAGTTGATGCTGGATACTTGAAGGATTATAAGTAGGTGATGCATAGAAGGGTTACCGGGCACACGTATGAAAGGATATAGTTACAATTCCGGTCGCGAACGAAATTGTAAATGTATCACGACATGTGTGTGTTTGTGAGACTGTGTCTGTGTTGATCCGAATAAAGTGAAGATGAGATTGATGGAAACATTGATTGGTATCATATTTTACTACACGGAGGGTTGACATGTATAAATGGAATAAGGAATGATGAAGCAAAAGCAATTAAAGAAGTCAACTTAATGGTTGATTGAACCTTAAACATGAAATTCTTCCATTCCATGAGTACTATGTTATGGTGTGAGGCTACTTTCGAGCTGCGAAATGTTAATGTTGTGCTAGGGATTAAGATTGAGGGTTTGAATTCGTTTGGAATTCGATTAAAAGGATTAAAAAGTTGGATTATAGTCGAACTGGGCTATATGCGGCGCACAGGACTTTTGTGCGGCACATAGATGCCAGTTATGGAAAAATGGTTTTCAGATGGGAGCCCGATATGCGGCGCATAGAAGTTCTATGCGGCGCACAGCTTTCCATGTGGCGCACAAATGCTTAATTTGGTTTTGTGCGGCGCACAGACTTCCATGCGGCGCACAAATGATGATTTTGGTTGATTTGTGCGGCGCACAGCCTTTCCATGTGGCGCACAAATGCTTAATTTGGTTTTGTGCGGCGCATAAGACTTCCAAGCGGCGCATACTATGGACTGTTTTGGATTTACGACTCGTTTAGTTTTGATTTCGCTACGGGACGATATGTGACGATTGGGACGAGTGTCTTAAGGGGGAGGTATTTGCAACAACCCAAACTTTTGTGTAACGGTTTACTTGAGTCGTTAAGTCAACACTTTGCTACCGTTAAGTCTCATAACGAGTTAATGATTACGAGGAGTAAATATGCTATATGTGAGAGGCTTTAGTGCCTTAAAGATGTGTACGTTTATGTGTTTAAGATGCCAAGATGTGTTTAATATGTCGATAGAATGCCCGGTGGACGAATTAAGCTAGTTATGTGACATATAACAGTCTAGTGTGGATTAATGATCAATCGGTGCATATAATCCATCCGTTTATAATCCTCCAAGGTATAGACCGAAATCTTTGCAGAATATTAGTCATATCCATCCATATATTTCGTCCATACCTGGACTTGTTGAGTATGGATTGATAAGAAACGTTTTTGTTGTTGGGTTGGCGATTTCGGGTCAGTCGGCGATTGTTATTGCAATCAATTTGTATCTCAAGATTTACTTCAGGTATGAAGTTTTTTCTAAAGTCATTTTAATGTTCAAATAGAACCAATATAGGGTTCACATCTGGTCTTGAGGTGTGATGTGGATTCATTGCGCTTGTGAGTTGATTTCGGGTCATTCGGGTGTCAAACCGATTGTAAAGTGAGTATAATGAATCTATGAATCACTTGAAGATTTCAAAATGATAATTAAGTCATAATTGGAAGTGTATGAACTGTAGAGGCCGTGGTGGCTTGACATGGATGTTTGATGGTGGAAAATTGTTAGAAAAAACGAAGGGTTTAATTGTCTGAAAATTCAGTCATATTGCAAAAATCATATCTTCTTTATATGAACACTTAGGAGATGACTCTTGTTTTTCTGGAAACCTCTATGTGTCCCCTAAATTCGATTTGAACAAAGTTTCTTGTGATTTTGTCCAGAGATATGCGAAAAATGTCAATTTCCAGAAATGGTCAGGTTTCGGACGAATTCCGCAGACTTGTCTTGCAAGCGTTATAACTTATTCATTAGAGCTCTTCAGGAGTCAAACCTTGCATTTTTGAAAAGGTCTTTGAGTTTGATACATTTGTTAAGAACTGAGTTTTGTCTCATTCGGTCATCTTATGACCCAAAAGTTGTACTTAAGGAGGCTTATGAATCGTGGTGATTTACTCGTTTAGATACCGCCTAAAATGTATTATGACCTATTATGAAGCGAAGAGTTGGTAATTCTCGATCCCCAACGATGTGTGATTCGTTTCAAAAGTCAACACTATGTGTTAAAAGTCTTAAGGAAATATTAGGTAGGTTGACCATTGGTGAACCGTTAGACCGTTTCATCGGATAAGATAGAAAATATGTACATTAAAGGAGTTCTTTCAAAAGTGTGGAAGTTAGTTGTCAAATGTTTCGCATCAAGACGAACATATTATGAGTAATTTCTGAAGGAGTATTCAATGAAAGATGAGAAATGTAGTGTACTCAAGTGATTATCACTCCTAAATTAATGGGAAAGAGAAAGAATGATTTGAAATTGGTGAAAAATCATATGATGGTGCGATGGTGCATTGGGATTTTCACTTTCTATTGTCGAGTTCACACTTGATGATAACTATGATGTAGGCTTTGAGTGTCATCTCATGATATGACATGTTATGGAAAAGAAAGTTGTGGAGCCAAAGATCATGAAGATAATAGTTCTTAAAGTTTGAATCGTTAAAGGAATGTTATGATTAGCTCGAAATCGTCTAAAGGTTTTGTGTTAAGCAAAGAAAGCTTATTATAAAAAAGGTGTGTATTATGGTCTAGCCATAAGTCCCTTTGGAGGGGTATGATTTGCATAGTAAGTGACGGCTATTCGACCTTTGTTCAATGAATTATGTGAGTTATAGTAGCAAAGATATAAGGATATGTGCCGGAAGGTCGTATCCGCCAAATGAATAGTCTTCGCCGAGTGTAATGTGTGTACTACTTATGAAGGTTGAGTAAATGAGTTGACTACCTGGTTGACTTAAAGATTGAGCCAAAGAAATGACGTAACGGTGGAGATGGAAAAGTGAAAGTCGAAAAGACTATGTAAAAAGCTAAATGAGTTGACTACCTGGTTGACTTAAAGATTGAGCCAAAGAAATGACGTAACGGTGGAGATGGAAAAGTGAAAGTCGAAAAGACTATGTAAAAAGCTAAATGAGTTGACTACCTGGTTGACTTAAAGATTGAGCCAAAGAAATGACGTAACGGTGGAGATGGAAAAGTGAAAGTCGAAAAGACTATGTAAAAAGCTAAATGAGTTTGACTATGCAAAGTTAAAGAACAACCCAAGGAAATTCCGAAATGATATGATAAAGTTAAGGATACGGATAAGTTATTCATGTATGAGTGGCGAAATGATTCTGAGGACAGAATCCTCTTAAGGGGGAGGTAATTGTAACATCCCAAACTTTTCGAGTTTGACTTATTGACTTGACCGTTAGTCAACGTTAGGTTCGTTAGGTTTATGTGCCCTAAATGGGATTATGTGATTAAATGCTTACGTGTTTAATATGATATGATTAAAGTATGTTAAATGAAAGTAATTAAGGTATAGTCATGAAAGTCAAGTGCTTGTTAGATCATTAAGACTCCCGGGAAGAAAGTTAAGCTTGGAAAGTAACGTTTAAGAAGTTGAGGGGCTAAAGATGAAATTATGGAAGTGTTGGCCAGGGGTTAAGAGTGAATTAGGCTCCCCTAATTCTCAAAATTCTGCACACATACGACCCAAAGAACCCCAAGCAGCCCCCTTCCCTCTCTCAAAGCTTTTCTCTCCAAGATCCATTCGTTTCGTGGTGTTTCGGGCAAGATTGGATTAAGATCTTTCATCCTTATGATCATCTTCAGGTAATATAGGTGTTAATCCTTGAAATCTGGTCTTATAAGTCTTATATATGAATTCAATTCAGGCCATAGGGTTTTGGGTTGGGTTAATTGGCTAAACGTTTGTCGATTTCATGTTTTCGGGTAATCAAATAAGTGATTTATGTTTGTAATGGATCAAGGAATCAATTGATGGTTTGAAGGCATCAATTGTATCATAAAAGAGGTCAATTTCATGTCTCCAGGTCGGGGTTAGGGTTTGAGATCGAATGGGAATCGTTTAAAGATGTTCAAAATCAAAGTTGCTGATCTAAGCCCGTTGTGCGGCGCACAAGCATTCTGTGCGGCGCACAGAATGATCTGGGTACTTCTGTTTGAGTTTGTGCGGCGCATGGAAGATCCATGCGGCACATATTCAGGTCTGGCAGTCGTATAGGCTTGTTTTTATGCTCGTTTGACCCATAGACCTTATGTTATAGGGACCTTAGAGAGGTCTTTTGAAGCCACGTATATGTTACCTACTGGTTGTAAGGTGCTATTGTTACATGGAAACACAAACAAGACAAGTTAACCTTGCGTATTGCTCGTTGTGCTCGCCACGAGGTAAGATAACATCTTTTACCACATGAGGGACAACAAAATATAAGTTTTCATATGTTAATCTTCCCCAAATGAATGCTTGTATGTTTATATGTATTTGGGAATGAATGGGAGGTTACTATGGGATTGTTTATGGTTGCCATTGATGATGAATGGTAATCTTATGCATGCTATGATGAAACGAAATACGTAAAGATGATGATATGATATGTTTATGTTATGAAATGATGTTATGATGAAATAAGGTAAATGATAAGCTGAAATGTATATGATGATAATGCAATTGATGATATGATGACGCATTGTTATGATGTTATGCTTATGAAATGATATGACGATTGTTGCTATCACTTTAAGATGATATGATGGTATGATGCTATTAAGGCATAACGATATGTTAATATGTGATGATGATATGTTGATGCATATATGTCATATGATTGATTGCATGGCTTGAACACCTAGTCACTATACTTTTATAGGTTTGCCATGACACATGCACGATTAAGGACCATAAAGTAAAGAAAGATGTATGTGATTAGTTTAGGTGAAAGTGTAGCCTAAGCTAATATAAAGTAAAGAAAGATACATGTGATTGGTTTAGGTGAAAGTGTAGCCTAAGCTAATATAAAGTAAAAGATGATGAAAGTATTTAGTTTAGGTGAAAGTGTAGCCTAAGCTAATATAATAAAGAAGTCTCGAGCATATGTAAAGTCTTGTGTTAAGCTTAACCCATGCTAGTTCTTCGGAGCTAGTGTGTACGTGGTCACGTGGTGAGGGAATCTAGATACCTCCCCGTGGCATAGTTATGTATGAGTGTATCCGGGTGGAGTAACTAACCACTACACGCGCAAAGGTTAAACGGTATACTCAGTTGGATCGAATTTGTCTTTCCTTAACGACGACGATGGACCACCGTAAGGTCTACCCATCAAGTCGGGTGTGAGGTTCCCATGAAAGGTTTTATGACCGCCTACACACAACCCCACATCCCTAAGAATGTGTGGCTTATGTCACATAGCCTACGTCGAGGCAAAAGAAAAGAAAAGAAAAGAAATAAAGAAAGAAAAGAAAGATAAGAAAAGAAAGATGAAAAGTAAAGCTTTATGATGATAGGCACGTTTAGGACTACGATGGATCCTAATGTGTTAAATTATGTATGTTGCTTTAATGATTGATGATATGTTTTGCTAATGTATGATGTGATAGACACCATAGTGATGTGGTGATCTTAACGTGCTATGACGAATACGTGATATTAACAATTATGAAATGTTTTGTTAATATATAATGAATTGGCAACGTTTTCTTAAACTCATGTTATCTTACTTAGCTTTTAAAGCTAACACTTGCTCTTTTGAAAAAACGTTGTTCCCTCAGGTTAAGCAGGTTTGAGCTAGTGAAAGACTTAGCTTGGTGAGTCGGGTAGATGATATAAAGAAGACATTTAGTTTCCCGCTTAGTCATTTATGTTAGCCTTATGATGGTTGGCTACTTTTAATATGACTTATGTATGGCATATGTTGGCATTTATGTTGGTGCCAAATCTGGATTACCTTACACTATTTTAATGATATGAATGCTGTAACACCACTTTTATAAATGAACTATCCATCAAGGGTTAGTTATGTTTTAAGGATTCTGTATTCCGCATTTCTAAACGCCGTTAGGCAAAAGTTTTTTGAAAATCCAGATTTTAAAATGACGGGTGTTACATATCACATGGCAATTGACAACAAATGACTAGACTATTTTTAATAACTTCAAGACAACAATAGCAGCTGCAATATTATGTGGAAAAAAAAACCATCTTTATTGCAGAGACTTGGATACTAGAATTGAGACAATAAACTAATTCAACTTATCTTAGACTATGCTTAAGTTAAGCAATGTTCCACTTATCTTAGACGTAATTCTGAAGCAAAAACATATCCCTAATTCTAAACTACTAAGAGCATAAAATACCATACTTGTACAACAAAAGAACTACAATTCTGCAATAATAAACAACAAAAACAGCAACAAAAAACTGCAAAACAGCAACAAAAACAGCAATTTAACAGCAAAACAACAACAAAAACAGCAACTAAACAGCAAAACAACAACAAAAACAGCAACTAAACAGCAAAACAACAACAAAAACAGCAACTAAACAGCAAAACAACAACAAAAACAGCAATTTTAACAGCAAAACAACAACAAAAACAGTTAAAGAGGCAGCAAAATAGCATAATCAGCAACAAACACAACAATTTTGCAACAAAAAACAGCAACAAAACAGAACTGTATTTGCCCGTGACCCGCATAATAAACCTTATGTTCCAAACAACATACAGATAGTTAAAATGATGGGAAAAATGCAATATCACACACAAAAGAAAAAAACAAACCTGCTCATTATTCGAGGTTGATACACCAATACTACTTTGTGTACTTCGTACACCCGTCACCACAAAACTTGGATCTTGTCGTATACCACCACCATACAACCCTTTTCTAGCTTTTCCCGAACACTCCTTCCAAAGCTCTACATCATCAGTCATTGTTTGAGAAGTTATCATTTCATCCACATCTTCAATCCCATTTTTCTCAGCATAACTTGTGGCGTAATCATTCTATCATATATACGAACAAGATAACTTTTTTTATATATCCGGATTAAATAACTAATTAATAGGATGATAACTAATTCAAGTAATTGACTAAACTTACCAGCAAACTTTGGGCCCTCGGGTCATGAAACACAGGTGGTGTTTTGTCTAATGGATCCCTCTCAGTAAGCCTGGTCCCTTTCTTTGAATGACAATATGTTAACAGCTCAACGAAAGTTATAGTGCGCTTGAGTCTCTTTTCCTTTATAAGTGGTTGTTAATATAATTTTTAAAAGACAACAATTAGTATAAGACAATAAACGAAATTCTAGCGTAATTAGTAATAATCAAAATATTACAAAGTCTAGATATCTTACCAACCGATGTTTAGTCTGAGCAATGCTTACAGATCCGCAAGAATGTTTCGCCATATGCCCATCTACTGAAGTTGTTTTGCTTTTGAAATTCACTTAGTGTTGTTCCATTTTTGCTCAATGAGTGTGACCCAATGCTCATGTTTGATCCAGTTAGGTTTATAGGGAATAAGAACAGATAAATCATCCTCTAATATGACACCATCATCTTCAAATGCCTTTTTCTTTGCATACGCCCTGGCCCCTTGGGTAACACTATAAAATAGAAGTTGCATGTGTTTATTCCATGTATGACGAACTTGTTCATGGATTTCATCTCCCCAATAATAATAATTCTGCACATAAAAGTATATTTCTTGAGGATATTCATCAATCTTTACTGATAAATACAGGTCAACAAGTAGAAAGTAATAACCTGGAACCGCCGCCACAGCTTGTCAACATAACCTGGCTCGACATCAGCCCATGTAGCCCACGGCCCGTTGAACATGCTCCTTAAAATTGATATTGCCTTGCGGCCAACCTTTGGGTCTCCAAACCTACATTCACAATTTATGAAATCATTTCGAGATAATTAATCTTGATATAATATGATCAAAGATATTATAGATTATGAACTATATACATACTCTTCGCCAATAAGCCAAATTTCTATACGATTTGATGGATTTGTAAGTGGTTGCTCTACAACATTCGAATCCTCCTCGACAAATTGTGACGTTTCTTCCTCAAAATATTCATCTTCCATGTCCATATTATCTAAACCTTCGTTATGAGATACATTGGGACTAACATACTGAGATACACTAGGACTAGCATTATCAGGTACGATAGGACTATCATGATCAGATACACCAGGACTAACATTCTTAAGACTGGTATGACGAGATACACCTGGACTAGTGTGATTATAATTAAACTGATGAGATTTCCTAGGACTACCAGAATTAAATACACGAGGACCGACATGATGAGACGAACCATGACTAGCATGACAATCTGATGTCTCGGTGCCACGCCCACAACCATTGCTGCCACTTATACCCCTGCCTTTACTAAAAGATCCCCTACCTCGACTTATGCTACCTCCTCGACTTATGCTACCTCCTCGACCTATGCTACTTGTTGGACCTGTACCACCTCCTAGACGTGTACTACCACTTATACCCCTGCCTTTACTAAAAGATCCCCTACCTCGACTTATGCTACCTCCTCGACTTATGCTACCTCCTCGACCTATGTTACTTGTTGGACCTGTACCTATACCACCTCCTGGACCTGTACCACCATTTGGATCAGTACCACTACCTAGACCAGTCCCACCTCTGGTACCTATACTACCTCCTTGACCCGCACTACCTCCTTGACCTGTGCTACTTGTTGGAACTGTGCCGCCTCCTTGAACTGTACCACCAACTGGACCAGTACCACCACCTAGACCAGTCCCACCTCTGGTACCTATACTACCTCCTTGACCCGCACTACCTCCTTGACCTGTGCTACTTGTTGGAACTGTGCCGCCTCCTTGAACTGTACCACCAACTGGACCAGTACCACCACCTCGACCAGTACCACCTCCTCGACCCGTACCACCTTGACCCGTACTACCTCCTCGACCCGTGCCACCTCCTCGACCCGTGCTACCTCCTCGATCTATTCCACGAACTACACTACCTCCACCAGAAGCCATGATGCCCTAACCTCGACTTATGCTACCTCATCGACTTATGCTACCTCCTCGACTTATGCTACCTCTCGACTTATGCTACCTCCTCGACTTATGCTACCTCCTCGACTTATGCTACCTCCTCGACTTATGCTACCTCCTCGACTTATGCTACCTCCTCGACTTATGCTACCTCCTCGACTTATGCTACCTCCTCGACTTATGCTACCTCCTCGACTTATGCTACCTCCTCGACTTATGCTACCTCCTCGACTTATGCTACCTCCTCGACTTATGCTACCTCCTCGACTTATGCTACCTCCTCGACTTATGCTACCTCCTCGACTTATGCTACCTCCTCGACTTATGCTACCTCCTCGACTTATGCTACCTCCTCGACTTATGCTACCTCCTCGACTTATGCTACCTCCTCGACTTATGCTACCTCCTCGACTTATGCTACCTCCTCGACTTATGCTACCTCCTCGACTTATGCTACCTCCTCGACTTATGCTACCTCCTCGACTTATGCTACCTCCTCGACTTATGCTACCTCCTCGACTTATGCTACCTCCTCGACTTATGCTACCTCCTCGACTTATGCTACCTCCTCGACTTATGCTACCTCCTCGACTTATGCTACCTCCTCGACTTATGCTACCTCCTCGACTTATGCTACCTCCTCGACTTATGCTACCTCCTCGACTTATGCTACCTCCTCGACTTATGCTACCTCCTCGACTTATGCTACCTCCTCGACTTATGCTACCTCCTCGACTTATGCTACCTCCTCGACTTATGCTACCTCCTCGACTTATGCTACCTCCTCGACTTATGCTACCTCCTCGACTTATGCTACCTCCTCGACTTATGCTACCTCCTCGACTTATGCTACCTCCTCGACTTATGCTACCTCCTCGACTTATGCTACCTCCTCGACTTATGCTACCTCCTCGACTTATGCTACCTCCTCGACTTATGCTACCTCCTCGACTTATGCTACCTCCTCGACTTATGCTACCTCCTCGACTTATGCTACCTCCTCGACTTATGCTACCTCCTCGACTTATGCTACCTCCTCGACTTATGCTACCTCCTCGACTTATGCTACCTCCTCGACTTATGCTACCTCCTCGACTTATGCTACCTCCTCGACTTATGCTACCTCCTCGACTTATGCTACCTCCTCGACTTATGCTACCTCCTCGACTTATGCTACCTCCTCGACTTATGCTACCTCCTCGACTTATGCTACCTCCTCGACTTATGCTACCTCCTCGACTTATGCTACCTCCTCGACTTATGCTACCTCCTCGACTTATGCTACCTCCTCGACTTATGCTACCTCCTCGACTTATGCTACCTCCTCGACTTATGCTACCTCCTCGACTTATGCTACCTCCTCGACTTATGCTACCTCCTCGACTTATGCTACCTCCTCGACTTATGCTACCTCCTCGACTTATGCTACCTCCTCGACTTATGCTACCTCCTCGACTTATGCTACCTCCTCGACTTATGCTACCTCCTCGACTTATGCTACCTCCTCGACTTATGCTACCTCCTCGACTTATGCTACCTCCTCGACTTATGCTACCTCCTCGACTTATGCTACCTCCTCGACTTATGCTACCTCCTCGACTTATGCTACCTCCTCGACTTATGCTACCTCCTCGACTTATGCTACCTCCTCGACTTATGCTACCTCCTCGACCTTATGGTTTCATAAACTTATTGTTTCCACTAGGATAAATATGCAACATCGGACGATCACAATACAACTCGACATCCTTCCTTGCCTTGATATTGTCTTTCGTTTTTGAAGTGTCCATAACAGTTTGAAAAAGATTCTCAAAAACATTTTTTTCTATGTGCATTACATCAAGGTTGTGTCGGATTAACAAAGTGTGCCAATATGGCAACTCCCAAAAAATACTTCTCTTAACCCAATTATGAGTTATCCCAACACCAGGAGGTTTTCTATTCTTTGGATTATATGGAACACCTTGATATACAGGCGGTATGTCACGAACTTGCTCCCAGATTTGTAATCCGGTTAGCTCGGGTGGTGGAGTTGATGACCTGGCCGTTTTTTCAGCCTTAAATCCTTTTCTATCACGTCGAAAAGGGTGTGTCATGGGTAAATTTCTGCGATGGCAATCAAACCAACATGGTTTACCACCGTTATCTAACTGAAAGGATTCCACATCACCCATGCAGTGTGGACAAGCTAAGCGTCCATGTGTGCTCCAGCCAGACAACATTGCATACGCCGGGAAGTCGCTAACTGTCCACAACAATATAGCTCTTAGTGTAAAATTTTCTTTACGATAAGCATCAAATGTTTCGACACCAAGATCATACAACACCATTAGTTCATCTATCAGCGGCCTCAAGAAAACATCCAAATTTTGACCCGGGCTCTTTTTTCCAGGAATAACCAAACACAATTCAACGTACGAATCTTTCAAACACATCCATGGAGGCAAGTTATAGATCGTAAGAAAGACCGGCCATAAAGAATACGGACTTGAATTTGAGTTCATTGGACTAAAACCATCCGTGCATAATCCAAGGCGAACATTTCGAACCTCTTCAGCAAAAAACGGATTAGTTTGGTCAAAATGCTTCCAAGCCTTACTATCGCTAGGATGTACCATGCTACCCGGAATTGTTTGGTGAGTAGAATGCCAAATCATCTCTTTAGCCGTCTTTTTTGACATATACAACCTTTGGAGTCTTGGAGCAATTGGCATGTAAGTCAAAACCAGGTTGGCAACGCGTCCACCACTTTTGTAACGAGACTCCCCGCACCATCGACAGTTCGCTAAATTAAGATCTTCTTTATAAAATAACATGCAATGGTTTTTACAAGCATCAATCTTAACTTTTGAGAGATTAAGTTCTTTTAAACTCTTTTTCGTTTGGTAGAAATTCTCAGGTAGTGTATTGTCCTTTGGTAGCATGCTTTTAAAGCTAGAAAGAATCTTATTAAAGGTTGACTCCGGTATATTACATTCTGATTTTAAATGTAGCAACCTCGTGGCAGCTTCTAACTTTGACCAACCTTCACACCCATCCCACAAAGGCTTATCAGAAGATTTTAACATTTCATAAAATCTTTTAGCAGTTGGATTTGGAACATGTTCTTCAAACATATTTGAACCCAAATTTGGGTGAAAAGTTGGATACATGATATCCAGCACCATTTGTCTACAACCGTCAACATCTTCATCATCATTTCTTATGGGATTGGAACACTCTCCCACGTGAAATGTAGTGTCGGTTTCACCATGTGCCCACCAAATTGTATAACCGTGCATGAATCCTTTTCTTATCAAGTGAGCTTTAACAACATCTCTTACTCTATAGTAAGTAGTTCCACAACTTATACAAGGACACTTGATACTACGTACTATGGTCCCACGTACACTTTTCTTTTCAACATGTTCCTCATTAGAATACGCTATGTCTAGAAACTCATCTATCTTAAGCAAGTAATCGTCATGTAGATAACCGTTCATGAGTAAGCCTTGAAAACGCGTTGGAAATATTAGAACTCCTTGAAAATTCCTTGAAAATTCCGTTTGCAAGGAAACTTTTTCCAACGACCAGATTTCCTTGGAAAATTGTCTAAAACGTCCGTTTTCAAGGAGCTTCCAAGGAAAAAACTCCTTTATAAATTTTATTTTTCTAGTAGTGAGCTTAGACTAGTAGAAAATGAAGTTCTCTAGGGTTGATTTATACCAAATATAGATGTTCCAACAGTTAATGTACTAGGAGTACCAAAAGGAGATGAAGAAGTAGCATATGTACTACGAGTGAAGCAAAAGAGTTTAAAAAACCTGGAGTACTGAAAGTTGAGGTCTTTGGGGAATTGGGTTGGTAGATGTAGTGGAAGAAAATGGATATGAATTTATCTGATTAAATGCAGAAACGTAAGAAAAAAGGTTTGATTGCTGATCATTTTTAGTATCAAAGCCCATTCCAATTCCACCAGAAGACTGAGCAGCAGGATTTGGCCCCCCTGAAACAAAAAGAAAAAAGATATTAATACTAACAAATCAGGAATTCAATGATAACCACATAGTCATTACCTTTATCTCCTGATTGATAGTCCCTCCATTTAAGTTCTTCATGATTTATTTCTTTGTATGCAGGCATCGCCGATATCGACTCCAGTTTCCCGACAGCGGTATCAAATGCCGTTGAATCCAGTTTCCTATACCAACTGTCAGCCTCAGGTGTCTTAGTATAAGGGGTAGTTCTGCTTCCCACATGTTGACCAGACAATTTTCCAAAACCAGGGCTCCCAAATGCTGGTGTTGTGGCCTGACCACCTGCATTTAAGTGTGTAGAAACATATTTCAGCCAAGTAACCATTTTCAAGCAACACGATACAAATTATTGATTCTAGAACAAAGAAACAGCTATGTACAGAGCAACATGTACCAAAAGAAGAGGTTGGTGCCCGAAAGGTCGAGGTAGCAGTACCGAATAGACTGCTGCCAAATGCAGATGCAGATTGAATGAAGATTAGACTCTATACCAAAAGGAGAGCTAGGAACACCAAAAGCTGCAGCCGGTGAAGAGCCAAATGCCGGAATACTTGAGGCAGAAATGATATAAAATGCAGGAATGATAATATGTAATCCAAAGCCACCAAATGCAGGCTCTTGCCTAAACGCAGAAGTACCTGTAATTTGGAATAGAGGGGACAAAATAAATTTATAAGATATAAAAAAGGGATAAAAGAGAATCAAAGAGCAGGAATTATAATATTTAATTCATACAATTGATAAAAGAAGAGATTAAAACCAAACATATATTAAAGGTTAAGCCAACACAAGATATTCTTCACAAAACCATTAATATCAATGATTAGTCCATAGTCTACTTACCACCAAAGGCTGGACTCGTTGAAGTTCATTGAACTCCCAAAAGCAGGCGTAGATGATGCACCAAAAGCTGGTGAGGAACCAAACACACCAGTAGATGTGCCACCAAAAATAGAACCTCCGGTTTGTGCACCAAAGGGAGATGGGCTACCAAATGGTTTTTGAGCAAATGGATTGTTATTTGCATTATTGTTCTGCCCAAAAACTGATGGGGACCCAAATGGGCTATTAGATAACTGCCCATCAGAAAAAATCAACTTAAACAAAAGGCTTATACAAACCCATATAACGCATATCAATTACAATAATTATTACTATACTCTAAACTCATCAACTGTTCCAAGTTTTGATATTGCACAAATCAATCACATACATCTTCAATACCGTTCTTGTAATTACCCATTGCAACATGTCTCTGTATTGGCCCTACCCATTTGTTAAAAACTACCACACTCTTTCTATACTAATCGGGCAACTTTATACATGAAAATCAAACCCTTTTCATGGTGCAAATTCTTTTTAAGTACTTTTGACTTTAAATTAAGTGTGTTTTTCTCTTAGAAGACTATATTGAAACGCACCTAAAAGCCAAACAATTGAAACTGCAATTTGGCTTTCAAAAAAAAACGGAACTATATGCGATTCTAATGGGGTGTTTGGCTTAGCTTAAATTGGGTTATTTACATCAGGCTTATCAGGTTTTCGTAGCTTATGTTTGGACTTTTGGGCTTTTATCATGACTTGTAATTGGAAAATAAGCTCATAAAACGGTGTTCGTCAAACATAACCCAAACACCTCCTAAACATGACTTAAGCTTTACTAACAAGTTACTATAAACATAATAGTAATCATAATAATTAATAAGATATATAATTAATATTAAGAATTAATAAGATATATGGAAGGAAACATAAAGCTATAAAAGAGTAGTAGGACTTACAGGAGCCACGTGAAGCGGCATTGGTTAAGAAAACGATGGGCACGAAATTATCGGGTGGGCCGGAGAAATGATGATGGTGATCAGCTGCTGCTGCTGAAAAAATGAAAGAAAA